>VDFB02281882.1:0-140883 GCA_007258455.2 Sequoia sempervirens
GAATAGATTATTGAAGGAAACTATCTCATCCTTAGAGAAACTCTCAATATCAAGTACCCCTTCATCATTAAGTTCCATGAATTTTCTTCCTTTGTCTTCCTTGATTATTCTTGTTTGGATTTTGACTTAGAGGATGCTTGTTCTTTTCTCACCACCTGATTCTTTAGGTCAATGAAATTTATAGGGTGTTTCACTTCCAATTGTGGTCTTCTTTGGTTGCTACTAACCAACCTTTCCTAAGGAATACATCATACACCTTCCTTTACAATGAGATAATGACAAAATTCAACAGAAATTGTTGTTTTTCGATTGTCACCTTCTATGCCATCAGTGTACCTAGTAGTTTGATACCATGTTGATTGGTGCCTACTAAGTTAAATATTGGGGGACAAAGAGTTGGTTTCTTGATACATTCCCATGTCTCCTTTGACAATAAATTCACTCTTGAACCTCCATTGACGATGGTGTCTATGAATTTATTTCCCATGATTTTCATTTGTAAGATTGTTGGCTTCCTCTTGATGCTCATTGTGAGCATCATTGGGTCAACTAATTCTTCACCCTTCAATGGAAGTTCTACTACTATGTCCTTGCTTGGACCTTCTTGTTGAGTTTGGTTGTCATCGAATATGTTCATAACTGTCACTCTTAGTTGTGGTATTGTTTGTAGGAGGTCTGTCTCCTTGATAGGTACAATTTTCTATAACATCTGCCACATAATGTTCTTTTCTGACTCCGACTAATGATGTACTTGTTTCTTCATTGGAGCTTCTCCTTTCTTTGGCCATCACCTATTCTACTTTCCATTTAGCCTCTCAAAGTATTTCCTTCTTTGTACATGGGTATGGATACATTGCCTTCTTCATTTGTACTCTCGTAATTGCTAGAAATTCCTCGTCCTCCACTTCCCACATGTTGATAGATTTTTTTTGGGGAGTCATTTTCCTCGTGGTTACTCACCCCACACCACTTATATAATGTTCCTCCTTTACCTTTATTTTTTTTGGAATTCCCTGGAGAAGTGTCCCCATTCACTACAATTTTGACATTGGATCATGGGTCTTCCTTTTAGAGTCTTACTGAATTCAACTTCTTGATCCACTATTACATTATTGTATTGGTTGTTATTTATTATTCTATTGTGGTATCTACTTGGAGATGCATTATTATTATTTTGTGGTTTAGGAGGTTTGGTTGGAGGGGTTGATTGTTCCCCTTGGGTGAAGAGCACGTGTGCTTGTTTTTAGATTGCATGACCATTCCTTCATGGAATGTCCCATTACCTAATAAATGTCACAATAATTTTTTTGAGCAATTAGTTTTAGTGTGATCTTCTACTTTATAGTCAATGCACCATAGTTATTTGATTAATTTTAAGTTTTCTTTGTTGACCTATAGTTAAATCATTATGCGCATCATGTCCCACCTTAAGGATTGGATTGTATTTGATTCTTCATTGCTACTTTCCTCCATACTCTCATCATCATCTATATTCTTCCTCCCTTAAGAGGATTTTTTTCTTTCACTTTTGATATCCATCACTTGATTGCAAGCATTGGCATATGAGGACATAGGTACCAATTTCATCCTTTTATGCAATAGAGGGGATTAGTCCCTTGATGAACAATCTCTTGTTTAGCCCATCAACTAGTTGGTTCTCCAATTTTACCAACAATTATTTGAGCCTATGATTGTAAGTTGGTACATTATTGTGCTTCCCTTATTTGGTGTTATAGATCTTGGTGATGATATCATTGTCATCCTTTTCCATGAGGCTGTGTCTTCTACTACTAGTTTAGTGAACCAATCTATGGCTATACCTTATAGGGATGCTTAGAATGCTCTTAGCCAATAATCTCTGTATTCTTGGATGCTTGCTATCTATATGGTTTTTTAGGTTTTGCAATGTCTAACTAGACCCTTTGACCCATTCCTCATAAATTTTGGTAGTTTTTTCCTTTCCACCCTCAAACTGACTCATAAAGTCATCATCTTCCTTCCTTGATGTGTTCCTTGTGTATTGGATTTTTTTGGATTATTTTTATTGGCACGTTCCCGTGTCTATAATACACTCACTATCATGTATGAGTCCTTCACTCATCCAACTTTAGTGTCATTTACACTTTGTGTATCCTAGGGATATTTCATGTACTCCCTCTATTCAAGGGTCTTTGGTTCAGATCCTCCAATTCTTAGCTCTTCTCCCAAGATGGATAGTTCTTGAATGCAACGTATGTTATTCTCAAATAATCTAGTTAGTTAATTTTCTTGGTCTCTTTCTTCTTCTTCATTTTATGATGCTATATCTCCTTTAGAAATTTTGTCAATGATAGTTTTATTTTCTTCCGAACTTCGGCTTCAATTGACGCTTCAAATGTTACTTGTCGGTGGGCTTGAACTTTTAGACAAAAATACTTCTATATCTTCGACAATTCTTCTTAATATCCTTCATCATTCCTCATGTTCTCTTACTCTAAGGGATTTCTTCACCCATTCTTTCGATGTTTCTTGATCACTTGGAATTTGTATCTAGACTTTGTTTGGTTGTATGGACATTAATTTTTGGGAGTATGCTTATGACTGGTACCATGTTCTTCCTCCTCTTATTTTTTTTGTCCCTCGTATCATTATAGTATTTTTTTATTCCTTTTTTATCTATCTTTGTCATCCAAAAGATCTTGGAGTATGATATAGTTAGGTACAATCAATCTCAACAATTTGTCAAAAAGATGATAAACATCCGGGTTGACAGTTAGATTGTCCTAGATGGCTACCTGAGGGACCTCTCTCCTAAGATCTTCCATCTTTATATGTTCCTTTAGTGAAATGTCCCATAGGTTTATCAAGTCATTTGTCAGTGCATCTTCTCTTTCTTCGTTTGCTTGTATAGATTCTTCGACTGGCTGGCCCATTAGAATGGCATGATTCTTGTCTATGTTTTGATTGCCAGAGTTTGTATCGATAACAACACCAAATGTTTACTCGCTTGTTCTACTTTGACAAATTTATAGATTAAACAAGAATAATATAATTACATAACATGATATAAGTTACTTGCAACAATACATGAAAGATATAACTTTATTACCAATTCTCGAATATGAAATAAGTACAAAAAAGTCATAATATATAGTCCCTAACTATGAACACCAAGTACATATATATAATAGACTACTATTGGTTAAGGCTAGCAACCCTCAATAAAAAAAAATATCAATTGGCTAAGGAATAACACACAAACACAGCACATAATTATTTATTACATGGTTGAATATAATATATTTACTTGATTCTCAATCAACTACATCATACTTAATTCTTGGTAGACTACATGTTTTCTAGAAATGAAATGTTTAAAGGAGTATTTGTATGCATGTTGTTTGAAGTGTAATCTAGTATTGATTTCTTGAAGCAAAGTGCATGATCTATATCCTCTTAAATGATAGCTTGATGAGATTTGGATTATAAGATGTTAGAGGACATGCATAATTAGGTGTATGATATATGTGTGTAGTGTAGAAAATTGTACACCTTTTATGTGATAGTACAATTTCACACTTAATTTTGACCCATTTTAGTGACCTCACATTTATGCATTTTTACCCTTCATAAATAGGCCCCTAAACCCATTTATTATACATCCCAAGGCCCATTTTATCATTTTTTGATATTGCAACATGAATTGAATAATATATATTTAATTAATTTAAAGCTCCAAAATACATTGATCTTGGAATTTTAGGCCAAGACCCATACGCCCTTGGGAAAATGGGTCTCCTTTAAGATCCAAATTCAAAATTTAAACATGTTTTTGGTGGAATTTTAAAGTCCCAGGTTCAATTTTCAAAATTTGGCTTTCAAAATTTAATAATTGGGAAATTAGAAAGGAAGCTATAAAGCCTAGTCTTTTCACCATTTTACACTAGGTTGAGAAAAAGATTGAGAAGATATTGACAAGACTATCACTCAAGAGAAAAGAGAACATTCAAGCAAGAAAATTTGAAGTCTTGGAGCAACATTTTAGTTTTTTTTGTAGGTCTTCAAGCTCATTTTGTCAAAGATTGATCAAGCATTGTTCATGATTGAAGATTGATGCCTATGGTAGATCATGATGGATTCTAGGTTTTGGGACATGCAACTATCCATTTTCCTTGATCTAATGACTTGTTTTCTAGTGATATCATCTTCTATCTTCATTCTACTAGCCACCTAAAGCAAGGAATAATAAGATTTTGGATGTATTAGGGTGTTTTGATTTCTCCTTAATTAGGTCTCTCTTTCATTATTCATGTTCATTTAGGGATTTTATTCTAACACACTTGAATAAGGTTTCTTTGTACTTTAGCTCTAAACAATATTAGACACACTTAAGATTAGGGCTCACACACATATTTATGTTTCAGATATGTACTTTTTAGCAAGGTTTAATTACCAAACTTGGGGTTTGATCAAGGAAAAACCCCATAAAAGCAAACCAATTTTTTTTAGTTTTTCTACAGGTACAAATACAAAAGTGAAGATTGAAAGGTATAGGAATAAAGTGCATATCGAAAGCTACAAATTTAAAATTTTGAAGTTTCAGAAAAGCCTGCTAGGATCCATTCTTCTTAAGGAAAACCTGTCCCAAGAGGACACTCAACAAAATCTTTTGGTGACAGGTGAATAGTGTCTTACCCTTCTCAAATCTGCCAGAAGTTTGTTGTTTCTATTTCTCTTATGCTTTAAATTGATTATTCAAGTTTCACATTGCATAATGGGATTAATTTAGTATCTTTCATTTATCTCCCAAAAGTGCATTTTAGGCATATTTACCTTGTCCTCAATCATAAGGAAAATGAAAAGATCTCCATTAAGGTTGACTCACCTAAGGATTGAAATTCATTCTTATCCTAGGTGATCTCCTTTTCCTAATGAAACAAGAAAGATAGGTGCATCACCCCATTTTCCCCCATCTCATTTTACAAACAACTATTTTTTGATGTTTTATTTTGGTGAACCCAACATTGTACATCTAATTTTTTTGAAATTGGAGTCCATTCAAACCCTAGATCTAGGAGTTGCATTAGTTTGCATTAGATTGCATTAGTTTTCATTTCATCTAGGGTTGTCAAAATTACATTAGTTTGGATCTCATATAGGATTTTAAATTTGCATTTTGCATTGTTTAAAATCTGAAAAATCCAAAAAAATTGCATGCATATTACATTGATTTTACATAGTACTTGCATATTAGTATACTTTTACTCATTTACATTAGCAAATTTAATCAAATTTGCATTTAAAAAAGTGTCACTTTTTTCATCATTTTTCACTAATTTCACTTGCATTAGGACACTTAAATCTAGAAAATTTAACCACAGTTTGCAACTTGAAACAAGAAATCCTAATAGTAAACCTTAGACTTAGATTTTAATTTTTACAACCCCTATGCTAGGACTCATTTCCCTAGGGTGAATCTATCCTTGTATAGGTGTCCTGACATATTTATGGGTGCAATTTTATGTTTATTTCTACATTCTATTTCTATTGTTACATTTGTCTTTTGAAATTCTAAAATAATCTGATTTGAATGTTAAAGAAAGTTGTTCGTTTGGTGATATATTGAGGAAATCTGTAAATGTTATTTTATGTTTTAGTATTTATTATTTCATATTTGTGGTCATTTCCTTTATCTTTTTATATCTTTGCATTGTTCATTTAGATTAGTTCTCACTTTGCAAACATTGAAAACTATAAACTATCTCAAAACATTAAACAACAAACTACACATTAAATGGTAAACCTTGGAGAAAACATAGTTATTTGACAATGTCAGATCTCTTTCTACAAGTTAACATATCCCTCAAGCCCTTTAGAAGTGATTGTATACACCTAAAATCGGTTGAGACAATTAATTAATTAAACACTAGCTATTTAATTAATGAACTCCTTTATTTCAACTACTTATAAATAAATTCTCAATTTATTTATATAGTTCACTCTTTTCTAAATTCTTCATTCTAAACCACGTTTTTCTAAATTTAATTAAATGAAAAAATGACTATAGTTTGTTTTTATTTAATTAAATATCTCCTCACTAAGTTTGAATAATTAAATTTTCAAAATTAGTCACATGTCTACATCACTTTTTGGCCACGTCATCAAATGTCACATGTAATTAAATATGACTAATATTTAATTAAATTATTTTCAACCAATTATCTTCAAAAAAATTTTAACACATGGCTTTTTCCTCACACATTATCATATCATCACCAAGTGACTTTAATTCATCAAATCATCACCAAGTGACTTTAACATCATTTTTCGGGAGATAAATCATTTTTCAAACATAAAATTTTGAGATCGTCTTCAAATCATCCAAAAATCATCAAAAATTTCAAAAATTCCAAAAAAATCCTAGAAATTCAAAAATTCACCGATTTATCTCCCGAGGGGGCATATATCTGTCATCACCTGAAAATCAACGTCTGGGCCATTGAATTTTTTTGTTGTCAAAATCAGCAACAAATTTTTCTTTGAAGCAATGTGTAAACACATTACTTCAAAGAGGGGAAAAATGTATACACCTAAAATCAGTCGAGACAATTACTTAATTAAATACTATCTATTTAATTAATAAACTCCTTTATTTCAATTACTTATAAATAAATTCTCAATTTATTTATATAGCTCACTCTTTTCTAAATTCGTCATTCTAAACCACATTCTTCTAAATTTAATTATATGAACAAATGACTATAGTTTGTTTTTGTTTAATTAAATATCTCCTCACTAAGTTTGAATAATTTTAAATCCAAAATTAGTCACATGTCTACAACACTTTTTGGCCATGTCATCAAATGTCACATGTAATTAAATATGACTAATATTTAATTACATTATTTTCAACCAATTATCTTCAACAAAATTTTAACACATGGATTTTTTCTCACACACTTTATTCCTTCATCCATTTGACATGTTGTCCTTAGTCAAGGGAACATCCTTCTTGATTCTTCCATCTCCACCGTTCATCCCTCATGTTTGAATCTGGACCGTCGATTGCTGCCACATCACAAGATGCTTTGAAAATTCTATAAATACAACCCTTTGCTACAACATTTATCATCCATATTTTAGCAAACTTATTATGCAAGAATAGCTTTGGAGCATTTGAAGTTTATAGTTAGTTTTGTAGTATCATGTTAAATTATAATCATGTCTTGCTTTATAGTTGCATTTTATTTCATGTCTTGCCTTATAGTTGCATTTTAATTTATCATATCAATAGTTATTTGAGCATATGAAAAATTATTTTAGCTTCTTATCACAACATTTGCATCACATAAGTTAACATCATTATCCATTTGTCAATATCACCATTATCATAGCATTATGACTTTCATCACTTAATTTCATGTAGGAACTTAGATTTTTTGCATTTTGAACATTTCGTTTCTCAAGTTGTCATTCTAACAATAATAGTGCACATACAAAATATAAGAGCCAAATGATTTAATGAATCCTTGAGAATAGAGAAGAATGGAACATTTTTAGAGATTTGTTTAACTACAATTTAGAGTAATTTCTTTGATACAAATCTTTAATATAATACATCCCATAGATGATTGTGTGCTTTATTATTGATTTGCTAACTCTCCTACATTTGAAATATATAGTAATGACTTTGATATGTTAGATTAAGCCCTTGAGGATTTCATCTCACAAGGATTGTCCACTAAGGCTTGTTATGACAAACCAAAATAAAGGGAAGTTAATGCAATCACACCTTAACTTACCATTTACACACTTTCATACCAACACCAAGTTCAAAACAAACCTGTGCTTATCATAGGACCACCTAAAAATAAACGATTACATCAAGGAACCATTTTGAATTTTGCAAGGCAACTTACTAGTAACACTACTTCACAACAATTAAGTTACAATACCATTGCTCATACATATATAACACAAAGAACAATAGGAAACCACAAGAAATACCTACTTCATTACAATTGCCTCAACCAAAATTTCCTAGTGCTCCTCGCTTGCCTTTGCAAATGGAAAGGAGTATGATCTTGTGGAACAACTTAAAAACAATCCCGCTAAGATTTCTTTATGGGATCTCATTCAAGATTCACCTAATTACCATAGCATGATTTAAAATGATTTGAAACAAGTAGTTATCCCTCCTAGTGTGCAACTAAATGATGTAACATCCCTAATTCAAGGTATGAATTTGGTTAAGATTGACATTGTCTTTCATCAAGATGAGTTACCTTCATTGGAAATACAAAAAAATGAAGCCTTCATGGTAATGGATGTCATAAGTATGGAATAAAAATAACTCTCATTGAAAATGGTTCGACTCTTAATGTGTGTAGTGTGAACTTCTTAGATAATATTGGAGTAGACAAGGATATGATTGAACCTGAGTCTATAGCTATTCACTAATTTGATAATGTGGGAAAACAACAACTTGGTGTGATAGCATTGATTATTAGAGTTGGAAAGGTCATGTTGTAAACTCCTATCCATGTCATGCCTCAAGATCTTTCATACAATCTTCTTCTAGGTAGACCATGGATCCATGAAATGAATTGGGTACCTTCAAATCTTCATCATTTAATGAAGTATGCCTATAACAACAAGGTTTATACAATTAAGGCTAACCCTCACCCAAAAATTTGTTTGCACACTAAGATAAACAAGGAAAGTCCTTTGAAAATATTGATACCAACTTCAAAAATTGTGCTTGTGTATGAATAAGAAAAAGAAAAGAATGTTGAAGAAGTTTCAAAATTATTGGAAGATGATTGGGGTTCATTGGATTTCACACCTATGTTCATGGGAGAATACAAAATCATAACAAAATAATCTAAAAATGAAAAAGAAACAACAATAATGTCAACACAACATTTGGAGGAACCTTCAAAATCACCTACTTCAATCACTTTAGAGGTGGACACAAGTTACACAAGTTATTATGAGATCGATTGTGAGCACCCACCATCTTTGAAAAAAATGAAAAAGCGTTATGGAAGAGGTTATGATCTTTTGAAACAACTTGGTTATAGTGGAAAAGGATGTGGTGTGAAAGAACAAGGCATTTGTGTCCCTATAGAGCCTAACATATAAGAAACAAAAAATGGTCTTGGATATTGCCATTCTAAGATAACGAAAGCAACAAAAAGGCCTTCACTTAACATCAACACCATTATGTGAGATTCTTCTAAGACAAGTCTCACTTTAAAGTATCCCAAATTAATTGATACAATAAGTGATGGATCATTAGATTATTTTGAACATGATGAAGCCTTGGTAGAAATTTTAGGAGTTTATGATAAGTCACCTACTCCTCACCACAAACAAGGATTCCTTGTGCCTTAATTAGTAAGGAATACTCTAGTACAAAAATGAAAACAAGTGATATTCATGAAGAATAAATTCTTAAAATACCAAATCAAAGTGATTTACCTATGGGAGATACAATTAACATATCAATGGAAACATCTAACAAAGAGAGAGTGCTTCAAATAGGAAAGTGCCTTGATGAGGATGAACAAGAAGGGCATGTAACATTATAACATAAATTTCTTATAATTTTTGCTTGGACTTATTCAGATATGCTAGGTATTGATGCTAAAATAGTTGCACCCAACATCATCCTTGCACATGATGCTAATGTTGTAAGGTGTGAACCCTTGGTCTCCTTGTGTTGTGCAATGAAACACTTGGGTTCATGTCATGGTTTAACTGCCTCTCATGGATTCATTAACTCTAGCGATTGTATTGGGCATTAACATGCAAACTTTTGGTGCAATGACAATTATCTTTGCAACAATTGGTATTAGAGCTTGGGTCACAGGTTCGAACCCCTCACTTGTGTTGGGTGGGGATTGTTGCAAGGTGTGTGCCCTTGGTCTCCTTGTGTTGTGTAGTGTAGCGCTTGGGTTTGGGACATGGCTTAAATTCCTCTTATGTATTCATTAACTTCGGTGGTTGTATCGAGCATTAACAGGTTGATCTTTGGTGCGACAACAGTTGTATTTGCAAAAACTAAATCGATAAGAAAAAAAATGCAAGATGAATCCTAAGATAACTTTATTAGTTAAGGCTGAAATTGAGAAGCTCCTAGATGGTGGCTTTATTCATCCTATTGATTATTCCCAATGGATCTCAAACATTGTAGTGGTGGCAAAGCCTATTAATCGTATTAGGATGTGTATGGATTTTCATGATCTTAATAAAGAATATTTAAAAGATGATTTTTCTCTAACAAATATTGACGTGATAGTATATTCAACCACATGTAATACCTTATTATCATTCATGGATGGTTTTTAAGGATATAATCAAATCTTTATCAACCCTCAAGATCAATACAAGACAACATTTACTACACCTTGGAGAATATTTTGTTATGTTGTCATGCCTTTTGGATTAAAGAATGTTCATGCAACATATCAAAGAGATAAGACATTGATATTTCAAGATTACATACATAAAATTATAGAATATTATGTCAATGATATTCTAGCTAAATCCCTAACTTATCAAGACAATGTTAAAATCCTTCGAAAGATCTTTGAAAGAATGTGTAAGTACAACATGAAATTGAATCCAAAAAAATGTGTCTTTGGTGTTGAAAGTGGAAATTTTTTGGGTTTTATTGTGTCACATAGAGGCATCGAGGTGGAAGCAAAAAATATTGATGCTATCATTAGCATGCCACCTCAAAAGAAAATATCTCAATTATGTACTTTACAAGGAAGGATTCAAGCCATCTTCCTTTTGTGACATCTTTGGCAGATCAAACTTTATCTTTTACACAACTTCTTAAGAAAGAATATGAATTTAAATGAAATGAGGATTGTAAACAAGCTTTTGAAAGTTTGAAAGAGTACCTCGCTACCTCTCCTATTTTACAACCCACCATGCAAGAAAAACATTTATCCTTTATTTATCAACATCTACCCATGCTTTAGTAGTATTGCTGGCTCAACAAGATGATAATGGTAAAGACCATCATGTTTATTGCATTAGTCAAACTCTAATTGATTATGGAAATTGATACATAGTGATAGAAACATAATATTTGGCTCTTGTGTTTACTACTAGTAAATTGAGACATTATTTACTAAATGCCAAGATTCATGTGGTTACAAAGTTTGATCCTCTAAAACACCTTTTTGCTAAAACAAACTTGTTAAGACGCTTAGCTAAATGGGTTATATTGTTAATTGAGTTTGATCTTAAATTTATCTCTCAAAAGGAAATCAAAGGACAAGCCTTGATTAACCATTTAGATGATGCTCCTTCTCCAATAGCATTACCTAAAAAGGGCTCATTCCCTAATGAAAGTGTATTGACAATTGAAAAAGAAACATGGGAATTGTATTTTAATTGTTCTAAGTGTCAAATTGGCTTTGGAGCGGGGGTTATACTAATTCTTCCCTTAGAAAATTCTATTCCCTTGTCTGATTGATTAAACTTCCTATGCATGAATTAACACTGTAGTGTATGAAGACTTAATTGCTAGAATACATGCAACATTATCCTTAGGTGTCAAACACATGAAGATATTAAGTAATTCTCAATTGGTCATTAAAAAAGTAATTGGATCATAAAAAAAATATGATAAATTATCCAAATACAAAGACCTTACAATGAAATAGATAGAATGCTTCAAATCATATACCATTGACAACATTACCAAAAAGGATAATCGACATGCAGATGCAATGGAAAGTGCGACTTCCCTTGTATCTCTTGAAGATTCGTCTATTGAATTCACATTTGTCATCCACACAATAACAAAACCCTCCATAGACGACAAGATAAAAGAAGCATTTGTGGCCAATATTGAAACTTCTACTAAATGGTACACACCAATATTCAACGACTTAAAAGAAGGTACCTTTCTTGAACCAACCACTAAAAACAAGAGAGCTCGTATTCAAAAACTTGCTATAGATATGCCATTCTAGCCGATGTCTTGTATAGGCAATCCTTTGATTGTCTTTTACTCATATGTCTTAAACAATCAGAGATCCACATAGCCCTTGAGGAAGCTCATGCTGGTGCTTGTGGGGGACATTTTGGAGGAAGATCATTAGTGCAAAATATAATCTACATAGGATATTATTGGTGACATATGGAACATGATTGTTTTTACCATGTTAAGAAATGTCACAATTTTCAAGAGCATAACAATTTGATCGATGCTCATGCTTCTCAATTTCCCACTCAAGTTCCTATTTGGCGATTTTCAGTTTGGGGTTTGGATATTATTGGAAAGATATCACCACCCTCTTCTTTTGAACACATGCTGATAATTACCATAACAAATTATTTCATGAAATGGGTAGAAGCCATTCCTCTTCACTCCGCACAACTAATCGAATTTATCATTTCATATTGGAACACACTATTTCTCTCCTTGGCATTTCTTCCAAATTAGTTTCGGATAATGGTACACCATTTAAGAACAATGATGTGAGGAAGTTTTTAGAAACATTTCACGTCCAACACCTTACTACCCATAGTCCAATGGTCAAGTAGAATCAACCAATAAAACTAAAACAAATCTCGAGAAAAATAGTAAGTAAACACAATAAGGACTAACACACTTAGTTATCTTATGTGTTGTGTGCTTATCACACTAGTATTAGAACATCCATAAGAAACACACCTTATAACCTTATCTATGGCACCAATGCAATAATGCCTTTGGAGTTAGAAATTCATTCATTAAGAATTGCTCTTAGATGGATTATTGATGACACTACGTATAAAGAGAAATTATTTACAACAACTTGAAATGCTTGATGAATAGCACATTAACATTCTCAAGCATCTTCAAGCCTATTCCAAAAGGATGCAACATAGTTACAATGATAATGTCATCCCCCGCTCATTTAACAAAGATAATTTGGTGTTATATGAGAATCAATGTAATGTTAATGCCTCTCTAAGTGAAAAAGGAAAAATTAGTTTGAATTGGTTAGGACCCTATGCAACTAATGAAAGCTATGGGTCTGGAGCATAAACATGAACAAAAATAGATGGAACACCCCTCAAAGAGCCTATCAATGCTGCACATTTGCGCAAATATTACATTTAGCATTTCTTTTGAATAGTATGTATATAAAAGCATGTTGTTAGATTAAATAGATATTTAGCTATTTTGTATCACATTGCTTTGTTCTTGACAAACTTTATTGATGTGTCTTGAATTATGTGAAGTCATTTTTCACTATGTTGAATTATTACTTTCTTTTTCATACTATTGAAATATCATGTGTGTTGTGTTAAAATAAACCATTACATGTATTTAATTTCTTAATTATATCTTAAGTACATTTTAGTTTAACACATTTATCACTTAATCAAAATGTAGTATCTAATATAAACTTAGATGTTTAGTCTAGATCACATAAAACTCATATCATGGAGACATTTATTAAATATTCTTGTGAAGACTATTTAATTGATCACCTTGCAATCTAATTCAAAACAAACACAAAATGCTCATATATTTACATATCATGAAAAGTTCATATACATGTCATCAAATATACAATAATACTAGTGTGGCCTATGGGTACCATACTCCTTAAGGCCTCGTGGTGGTGTTTTTCACGAGACCGTCGATCGTGATCTACCCATGGAGCTCATCTGATTTGGTAGGCCCCATACTTCACCTAAAGCAATCCCCTCTTGTACCAATTTCGCGACATGCTCCTGATCTGTAAAATCTCTGTCAACCTACACTCTAGTGATCTCTCCCTACAACTTGATGAGTTCTTACTACATGAAGGCCTATATATCACTATTGACTGGAACTCGAGAAGCTTAAAGCTCCTTGTATGCAGTATGAAGCTTTGCAAGCTCACCTCTTGCTCAATCCTCCCCAACAATAGATAGATCATAATACCTCACAACCTCACTAAGGGCTCAAAAAGGTCAGCATGATGTCCCACACTAGGTGGTAGCATATGCTCCACCCATATGTCCAAATGTGGGGGTAAGGAAGGGACCATATTTGTAGTAACTCAATGGAAGAGGTCTTGCCACTCTCAAGTGCACACTGCAAGATAAAAATCATAAAGAACATTAGAAAATGCCATGATATTTAAATGAAAATGTACGTAATCTTAAAAACGTAATGAAGCTATAATAACATATCATTACCTAGATCTCCAACCCACCAATCGAGATCTTGCTATGGGATGATAGGTCCCTCATGTGTAGGAAGCATGGAAGGTGTAGTACCACTAGCCTCCCCATGCTCATGAATGGTGATTCCTATTGCAACTATTGACTATGCTCAAGTGACTCATGAGTGAGATGTATATCTCCCCTTGGGGGAATTTGTGGCCTCATCTAGCTCATTATGATCATCACTCATAGACTATAGATCCTCCTCATCCTCATCCTTATCCTCTATGTCCTCTACTCTATCATCCTCATTTGTATCTCCATCGACCACCTTCTTTCCTCTCTCATTTCCTCGACCTAGAAGAGGTCTAACGTCACCTACATGATGATTGTAAGGGGACATGTGTCGATCGTACTCTCACCCACCATTTCTTGTAGGCTATAGTGGTAACTACATCATCAAGGTCCAATACTGGGGGCACATCATGGTCCTCATCATTTAATTCAATAAATTACACATCATTAACTATAGGACGTTGAATGTCTCTAGGTCTGGAGCCGCTCTATGTTGATCTCAAGTATGTGGGTTGTGGCCTTAGTGGTACCTAAATCTATCCAAAATATTGCATGACTTGATCATAATAAAAAGGAATCATTATATAGTCATGTCACGTCACAGTAGGAGCCTATACCATTGCATCCTAACAAGTTGTGTGTGTGATCTGACCACTTGGGTATGGTGTGGTATGGCCTCCATACTATGTCATACTCTAAATAATCAAATTGAATCCTCTAGTATAGAATATCCCCAAAATCCTAGGCACATCTTAGAGTATAGCTGAATGCTCATGGGTACCCCATGACCACTATTGTGGGATAACCTATAGGCCTAGTGCATGTGATATGCTCGAAGACCCAAACCTGCAAGAGTGTAGAATGCACTATACTATCCAACTCTCCTTAAAAAAATACCTAAGATCATAAAAAAGGTGAGCCAACATATTGTGACCACAGGCATAGACAATCCAATGATGCTCCATCTCGTGAATAGTATGCATGAAGCCACCATCTAGGTGTGTGCCTTGTCCATCAAGAATAAGAGCTAGTGCCATGGTGAAAATCATGATCCATTACAACAATGATGAGTGTGAGCATAGAAGCCACTTAAGCTTCATGCGTGCCTTGATCTTTGTTGGCATAATAGGATGATTAGTATAGTACTCAATATCCCACTGTATCTTCCTGTGTGTGCGATCCTCCTCAATATGGATGGTCTCACCTTGGATCGGTAGTCTCAAGATGTGATGAATATCCTAAAGTGTCACTATCATCTCCCCTAAAGGTAGATGAAATGTACAAGTGTATTCATCCTATATCTCCAATAATTCCATCAACATCGCATCATGATATCTCATCGGTGGCATAATGTATATCCAAAATAATCTAGTCTCACATAAGATGTCTATCTCCTCTATGGTTAGGTAGGTAACTTACTCCTAGAGATGTGAATAATCTACCTCCTAAACATTGATGTGAGTGGGGTGGAACCTAGAAATGATGAAAGAATTTATCAATAGCATGCCTAAAAACATTCATCAATAAAATTTTACTTAAAAAAAACTCAGAGATGAGTGGGAGTCTGAATTTTTCAAATTCCAGGGAAGGCGTGTCATAGGTTGAGGCCAAATCTGAAGATGAAGATGATGCAAATGGTTTTTGTAGTCTGTGTGAGTTTCCTATCTACTCCATGGAATTTACTTGTGTTTCTTTGGCTGTCCCTGTGGCCTTTCCTAGGAATCTTTGGTTCTTTTTTCTCTCTTCTTCTTAAAGGTTGTTGTTTGCTACTTTATCTTTGGTGTTCTCTGTACTTAATCACTTGGGTTTTCCTTTTGTAAGAAGGTTTTTGGTGAGTTGTAGGCTATCTTTTGACCTGGAATGTCATATTAGGTTGGTGGTTGTGCTTTATAGTTCTATCTTCTCCCTCTTCTCTTCCTGTGATGAATTTATTTAGGTATTTTTTGTTGTGGCTATGGGGCTATACTTCTATGGGGCTTCCTCTTTGAAGCTGCATGAGGTTTTTGGTTTTCCTTTGGTGGAGCTGTATGAAGAGATTTTCTAGCATGTTTTAGACCTTGACTAGCATGTAGGGTTGTGTTACATTGGTGGTTGTTGTTGCACCAAAATATCAACCTGTTAATGCCCAATACAACCACCATATTTATACAAGATCCACAGGAGGTGGTTAAGCCATGTCACAAACCCAAGCACCTCATTGCATAGAGGAGGCCAAGGGACACACCATCTTGCAATAATCCCCCCAACACAATCAAGGGGTTTGAACTTGTGGCCTTGGATCTGATAAAAATTATTACATTGGTGGTTGCCATTGCACCAAAAGATCAACCTATTAATGCCTGATACAACCACCAAATTTATACAAGATCCACAAGAGGCAGTTAATCCATGTCATGAGCCCAAGCGCCACGTTGCATAGAGGAGATCAAGGGACACACCATGTTCTTGAAACATGTCAAAGGTTGTTCTTCATGTTCTTTCTTTCTCTCTTCTCTCTCTACTTGAGGGATTTCTTAGCCTTGTCATACTTCTCATGGGTCCTTGTAGCTTGGTGCTTTCAACTCTTGCTGATCATGTAGCTGCTCTGTCTCTACTTCGTTGCAGTGCTATTTATTTCTCTAGATCATGTTGGGAATGTTTCCCTTGGTGCTATGTGTCTATGGAGGCCCTGGTGGAGTGATTTCTACCCTCCCCGTGTTCATGATTTTTGTGGCTATCTTGGTTGGTTACTTTCTCATGTTAGGTGGTTGGCATTTTGATTTTTTTTCCATCATTGTTTGTTGAGTTCTAGGTTCTCCCCCTTTCGGGCTTTGAAGTTTGACTTGTAGGGTGGGGGCATGTTCGTCTAGTTGGATGAGCTCCTTCAAATGTATATGTTTATGGCTCAAAGGTATATTCTCTCAAGTTTGTTGGCTGAAGAGTGCTTTGTTTCTTCTTTGATGTTCCAATTTTCTTTTGTGCCAAAGGATGTCATGTTGTTCCTTTCTTTGGATGTAGCTTATTTCCTTAAGTTTTTATAGTCTTTGTCTTCTATGGAGGTGGAGAATGCTCTTCTGAGGTGGAGCCATCTTTTATTGAGGTGGAGAGGTGTGTTGTGGACTTGGTGGGAAATTCTATGTTCAGTGGCAAATGTCCTCATTTCATCCTCTCCTATAGAGGGAAGCCCTCTTCTACTGAGGTGGAGGTTGGGTTGGTGTCTTGGGTTGGTTGGTGCTGTGAGAAGGCTAGGGCTCTCTAGTGTTTAATTCTGATATTTAATTCTCCTATTAAGGTGGGGATTTTGAATTCATTGGGTATTGCTATTAAAAGCTATGCTGCAGTCTAGCTGCTGTAGGCTGATGGTTGCCTGGCTGTCTTAGGTAGTTCATATGTCATATTTTATTGCCTGATTGACTCAGGTGGTGCTTCTATTCTTTTTGGGTTATAGGACCCTATTCCTATCCTGATTAGGTTCAAGGTTCCCTACACAACCTTGTGTTGCAAATTTGGAAAGTCTTGGTCATTCTTCGTAGATCTGTTGTTGTTTGGCTACTGGTTACCTATGAGTATCTTTAAGCAGTGTTATTTTTCTGGTTGGGTTTCGGGTCCTTGTCAAAACTTGCTTGTTAATGGTTTTAGGTCCATTCAAAACCTGTTTTTCCCATATAATCAAAATATTCATCAATAAATTAAAAGTAAAACAAAGTTTCTCTAGGGAACTTGAGCCATTTTTGGATGGGGGTCTTGGAAACTTTGGCCATTTTGGGATGCTTTGCGACAAAACAAGACACTTTTTGACATTTCTAGACACGTTCCAAAACCTCCTAAAATACATAAAAAAATGTTATAAATATAAAAATGTAAACATAAAGTTGAGTACAGTAGACTAACTGTATGTTGGAGCTCACCACGTGCCAACTCGTCTCAAATAACAATCAGTCAAGGAGGCCTATATGGTTGCTGACTCAACATTTTCAATCACTCTGCACCAAGGTAATTTCTCAAAATGTAAATGTCAAAATGATAGTTAGAATTTTCATTTTCATTCATATATAATCAAGTTTATTTAAGAAATCATATTTTATTCCAAGTATATTTCATTCAAATCAACATAATGGGGCTAAAGAATTGCATTTTTGATGTCATTTGTTGTGTTAGATTCATGGTTTCATCCTTGATCTTATTTAATGTCTATCAATATATGGTATTATACTCTTAATATCCTATTGTAAGCATTCACGTCACCAAGAAAAGAAATTTGATGCAGTTAGATTGCTATCCTAATTCCACCTCCATAAAACAAACAAAATAAGGGGAACATACATCTACCCTCAAATTTGATTCTTTGTAGAAGTTTGATTTTATTTTGCAAGATGTAGTTCCTAACATTGTGGTTTTGCATATGACTACATTGGGGGCTCCATTCTCCTTGTTTGTTAAAAATCCTTATGAGTATCCTTTTTATAGTATAATTTAAGTCCTTTATCTTGCATTTACATGTAGTGTCATATGGCCGCTAAAGTGGGGGCTAAATGTAGTGTAGAAAATTGTACTCCTTTTATGTGATAGTACAATTTCATACTTAATTTGGACCCATTTTAGTGACCTCACATTTATACATTTTTACCATTCATAAATAGGCCCCTAAACCCCTTTATTATGCATCCCAAGGCCTATTTTTATCATTTTCCAATATTGCAACATGCATTGAATAAATGCATTTAATTAATTTAAAACCACAAAATACATTGATCCTAGATTTTTAGGCTAGGACCCATTCACCCTTGGGTCTCCTTTAAGATCCACATTCAAAATTTAGACATGTTTTTGGTGGTATTTTAAACTCCCAAGTTCAAATTTCAAATGTTGGCTTTTAGAATTTAATAATAAGGAAATTAGAAAGGAATCCTATAAAGCCTAGTCTTTTCACCATTTTACACTAGGTTGAGAAAAAGATTGAGAAGATATTCACAACATTAGCACTCAAGAGCAAGGAGAACATTCAAGAAAGAAAATTTGAAGTCTTAGAGCATCATTTCAATTGTTTTTGTAGGTCTTCAAGCTTATTTTTTCAAGATTGATCAAGCATTGTTCATGATTGAAGATTGATGCCTATGGTGGATCATGATGGATTATAGGTTTTAGGACATGCAACTAGCTATTCCCCTTGATCTAACAACTTGTTTCCTAGTGATCCTATCTTCTATCTTCATTCTACTAGCCACCTAAAGCAAGGTATAATCAAATTTTGGATCTATTAGGGTGTTTTGACTTCTCCCTAATTAGGTCTCTCTTTCATTATTCATGTTCATTTAGGGATCTTATTTTAATACACTTGAATAAGGTTTCTTTGCACTTTCAGCTCTAAGTAATCTTAGAAACACTTAAGATTAGGGCTCACACACATATTTATGTTTTAGATATGTATTTTTCATCAAGGTTTAATTACCAAACTTGGGGTTTGGTCGAGGCAAACCCCAATACAAACAAACAATTTTTTTAAATTTTTCTATAGGTATAGATCCATAAGCAGAGATTGAAAGGTATAGGTAGAAAGTGTAGATCAAAAGCTACATATTCAAATTTTTAATTTTTGGAAAGTCCTACCAAGACCCATTCACCCTAGGGAAAATCTGTCCCAAGAGGACACTTAGCATAAGCTTTTGGTGGCATGTGCAGTGTCTTACCCTTCTCAGATCTATTGAAATTTTGTTGTTTTTATTTCTATTATGATTTAAATTGATGATTCAAGTTTCACATTGCATAATTGGATTCCTTTAGTATTTTTATTTATCTCCCAAAAGTGCATTTTAGGAATATTATCTTTGTCCCTAATCATAAGGAATACAAGATCTCCATTAAGGTTGACTCACCTAAGGGTTGAAATTCAATCTTATCCTAGGGGACCTATTTTTCCTAATGAAACAAGGAAGATATGTGCATCAACCCATTTTACCCCATCTCATTTTAGGAACACCTATTTTCATATGTTTTAGTGTGCAAGTATCGACTCAATGCCCACAAGGCCATGGGCACAATATGTGCATGATGTATATTGAATTGAACCTAAATCCTCTCACACAAAGGGCATGGAAAAAATAAAATTTTCTTATTATTACATAATGATTGCATCATTTTTACAAACTTAGAATGAAAGATGGACAATGAATAATGTATATGCACAAGCTTGGATTTTAGTGTATGAAGCATGATGGTGTATACAAGGTTTTGTGGAAGGAAATATTTTTTGTTCTAAATTGAAACAAACCTTAATAAATATGGTTGTGTGTGCAAAAAATTGAAGCCTAGAAGAAAATGGTGTAATGCTATAATAATAAAAGATGTGTAAGAATTTAGCTCTTATGGCTGTAGGAAGTTTGTCGTCTATACTATATTGTCTTGTCTTGTATGTGCATTGGTCTCCAACACCAAGGGCATGATTGTCATAGTTGATGTAAGAAAAAGTAGTACTTAGTATAAAGGAATGAAGTTTTAAATCTTAGCTATAGAGGAGTGTTTTAAAAAAAGTTCAATATCCTTAAATATCTCCAAAACTTTTATGATGATTAACACGAGCTTAAAATTGACAAAAGGTAAGGGCTAGTGAGGATGTGAAAATGTTAATAATAATTATTTAAGGTTATAATATCCAATTTTATATGGTTCTAAGTACTTCATTTTGGATTGGAGGTTGAGGAATAGGTGTTCCATTCTCATTGGTGATGAGGGATGGGGTAAGTGCTCATTGGAAGGCCCCCATAATTTTTTGTGGCTTATTATTTATTTGCACAATTTATATTTCTTTGAACCAATGGTTTTCCTGCTTCCTTTTTCAATCAATCTATTGAGTCCATAACTTGCATAAGTAAATGAGGAATTATGAGATCTGGTTATGGATATTTTACATAGGTTTAGAAGTAGAAATGAGGAACTACTAGTATTTGTTTGGGAGATTATGGTATATCAAAAAAATTATTTAAGTACTAGAATTTTCATTAAAGTATTTGAAATTTAAGAAGTGGTTTTGTTAGATCACAAATTAGTCCTAGTAGGAGGTTTTTGCATATAAAAATATACTCTTACTTTTTTGGCTACATGTTCAAGATGATAACTAATAAGCATATATCATTTTGGTTCAGACCTTGGTGTTCTTAGTATGGTCATCCTCATAAAATTTATCATTATCTAACACATTCAACATTAGTAACAATATGTTATTTTTCAAAAATAATATGACAAGAAGGGAAATTTTATGTCTAAATTTCTTGGGCCTTTTATTATTATTGAATTCTTAGAAATTGGTGCCTAATTCCTTATTACATTTACTTGTATCATTGAAGAAATTGATCAAAATGTTAATTTTAAAGATGTGAACTAATGAACAAGTTCATTTTTAGACATCACATCTTAGGGCTCTCCTTCAAGTAATTGGGAGACTCATTTCCAGTGTTAGTATGTATTTTTCTCTATTCTATGCCACTCTCATAACTAGATTGATGCATATGTACTTATGTAGGTTTCTTATTACAAGCAAGTGCATGCAAGTTGATAATCCAAAAGTATGGTTAGAGAAAGGTGAGCTCATGTAATTATATATAATATTAAAATAAAAGTTCATTTATATATCACTCATCATATGGGACATTATCTTAAGAGTGAAGAATTGTGTACTCCACAATTGTTCTATAATGTGAGTTTAGGTTCATGTACCCCATTTATGGCTAGTGACTATACCCTTTATTCTAGTGAATTACAATGTCAAGTGATAGGATGTAATCTCTCTAAGAGGAATTGATTTTTATTGTTTATGTAGTGTGCTACTGTGTCTATAACTCTATCACCTCATATAATGTATTGGCATCTTGTTGAATCTATGTTTCTAGATTATTGATCCAAAATTGTTGAGCTTAACATGTTGATCATACACTTAATCAACAATGTGGATGTTTTAGAGTGGGTGTAAATTATATTTTATGGGGGTTTGGATGTATCCTAATGGTTTGTATCCTTCCTCTCCATGATCTATGGGTGTAAGATATAAATGTTTCTAATAATGCACATTCTATGGTATTGCCATACATAAATGGTGAGGGTTTTGAATAAACATAAGAAAAAACATTATTAGCATTACTTTCTCTTCATTTTATATCATTACTTAGGTTAGTTTGAGTTTTTCATTGACCTCGTAATGATCAAACTCCACTAGAAAAGGTACTTTCCTCTCTTGTTGTGAATCTCATCAACTTAGTGTGTTGACCTTTTTGGTAAAAATAACACCTGAGCCTACCAATTATTACTATTATTGTTTGCTTCCCTAGTTAAGATATTCCTCTACTATACCTCACTATAATTATAATATGGTGACTATATCTCCTTGAGATCCCTCAAGCTCTATTATACCAATTAAGGAATCCATGATATACTCATTTCCTATTTGTTGTAGCCTAGCTTCGATGGGTTTCAAAATTTATAGATTTGGTTGTGTTTACTCATTGCTATATTGGATTTGTGCTATCTTACCTTTCATAACCAAATCGAGAAAGTATAAGTGGGTTTTTCCTTTGTTAAATAATTTCTTAATTATACATCATGGTGCACTCTTTATGTTCATCATGCTTCAATATATTCAAAATGTCCAAAAAATATAAGTATTGAAGCTATAATGGTCAATTCATTTCGTTATGTGTTTGTTGGAATGTTAGGTTATTGAGCTTGTCCATATTATCATAACCTTCCTACTGATCTCAACATTCCACTCGTACCCTTCTTAAAAAATTTCTAAGTGCTGGTTTTTCTGACCTATTGGGTTGTCAGTGATGTCATTCTATCCATCCCAAGTTTAAAATGGTTGAGCTATGCCTTAGAAATTTTTCTATCTCTAAGATGTTAGACTTGTCTCATTTTCTCACATCTTTGATCCCTTACTCTAGATTATTTATATTTTAGGCTTATCCCTTTATTTTTTTCTAGGCCTTCATACTTTATCATCCCAAGTACTATCTTCCTCCATTCCACATATCTTTTTGTCATGACTTCCAATCAACCTCAATCTCTGAGACTTCAACAATAGGTATATGGAACGAGTTCCTCCAACCTTGAAAGTTTTACATTGTTGTCATTTTTTATTGTAGCTCCCTCTTACCCTCTTGGATAACTTGGAAAGAATTTAATGAGACACAAAATGCCAACAACTGTAAGAAAAGGTCCTTTTCCCCATGAACCACTATTCATTATTTTGGAGTGGATTTATAAGAAATTTTCCAACAATAGGGAGGAAAATGACCTAGAAATGCCATTAATGTGTCTACAGTGCTCACCAACCACTAGATCTAATTCATCAATTCTCATAAAACAAATTTTAATCAAAAGGAAATGGATATACAAGAGGAAAAAAATGAAGAAAGAATTCCCTAATTAATATGATGGTTAAATGCCATATTCAAATTGTATTAGCAATTATTTTTGTGTGCTTCTCCATGCCTTGTCACAGTAGATACAAAGGTGTCATAAATGAAGAAAAATACTTACAAATATAGGATGAACATTATCCCATGATTCCATGGGATATTCAAGCAAATTTTTTGCATGATTTTTTGACATGATTTGGTGAAAATGATTCCTAAGTAATAGACAAATTTTATGCAATATAACCATGGTGGGTCATAGAAAATATTATTGTAGATCTGGCATCTTCCTTTAGGGTTATTAAGGATCTAGAACACTTCACTTGAAAAGAGAATAAAAAAGGGAGAAACAAAGGGAGCATAGTAGAGATGAAAACTTACACAATAGAACCCTAGGGTTCATAGTTTCTAGATTTGGGATTTTTTTTTTATATTTACATAGCCTAGGTTTGTACTAAATTTGTAATAAAGCATTTATAATATTTTTAGATCATGTGATTAATTGAATAATCAACCTTGAGTGAGTGTCTCCATGTGTGTAATGTATAATTTTGGATGTGTGTTGATTAGTTGGCTAGCTAGATGAATGTGAAATCATCATGGTAATTTTGTGATGTATCTTCTTAGAACAATAAATGAACTATATGGTTATTCTTGTGGATTATTAAGTAAACTCATATAATATTCTGCAAATATTTTTTATTTTCCTAAATGTATGTGTAGAGCCGAACTTTCCTGTGCATTTTGAAAGGAATATTTTTTTTTTATGGTATTTTGATTAAGGTGTCATCTTATGTTACAAATGTTACAATTTTTTATGAACTTAGATATTGTTGCCTAATTGGATAAAGGCATAAGTTTTCTACTATATCCATATCCTTACCACCCTAACACAGTCAAAACAACTTGATATATTTTTCCTTTACAATTTTATTTATTTGAACATGTTCTCATTTCCATGTCTGAATTCTATAATAGCATTAGGAGCTATCATTAATCACATTCCATGCATTTATATGTGTGCTTGACCTTGAGTATTACAAACCAACATATATGAATGGAATGATAACTTACATAGAGGTGCACTTTGCAATGGGTATGGTTTGTATTAGGTTCATTTTTTGGTCTTTGTAGTGATATCAGTTGCAACACCATAGGAAAACTCCCCTTAGTTTAGTAGAGCTATAAGTGAAGGAGGTCTTATCTACCTCAATAATTGGTCCTCAATTGTTTGAACTTAACATAGTTTTTGTGGTATTCTTCCTAGGTTCTACACCCTTGACATTTGGGAGACTATCCAACCTTAGGGATTTGGGACCTACAACTTAGATCACCAATAAATTGGCATTATTGTTGGGGAGAAGATAAATTGGTTTATATTTTGAAAAACACTTTAACACAATTATTGAAAAAATAACTTGTTTGGTTAAGTTTTGAATCATGTTAACTTATGCCAACAAATGACATTGTTGCTAGGGATGATATTATATTTTTATTTTGAAGGCCCTATTAATAGAAAGTTTTTTGTTTTCATTTTGTTGCGTATTGAAGTTGGAATCCCATCAACTTATGCTAACAAATGGTGCCATTGTTGGGGATACTTTATATCAGCTATTGTTGGTGAAGTATGAGTTTGTTCATATCTTAAAAACCTCTACAATTTGGTTGCTAGTTTTAACTAGAAAATTTTTGTTTGGGTGATTTTGATTGCCCATCAACTCACACCAAAAAATGGTGCCATTTTCGAGGAGATTTTTTTTTCTCATCTTGAAAACCTTGAAAAATTAAAATAGGGAAATATTCTTTCCTAGTATTTGAAGTTGTAGTTGCTATACAATATTTTTGTCTCTTCCAAGTGAAGAGAGGCAATTTTGTTTAAGTCAAACCCAAAATTTACAATTAGGTCAAAAGGATTTGAAGTGCATAAAAGAGGGAAACTCTATTAACAAGAAGAAGAATATGCAGCTTCAAACAATACACAAAAACATCCATCATGTGAAAATCAAAATAATGGTAAGTCATTTAGACATACCTCTCAAATATTAAAAGTTATTTCAATCGGTAGAAATAGTTTATTTATGAATTCAAGAGATCAACACTTGTATGCTTTGAAGATTCAAGTAGCAACATAATTAGAAAATAAAGAAAAAAATTTAGGTCTGATTATAAGGAAAGACATGACATTGGTGTTCATAGAAGGGATATGGACATATATGATATTGCACATCATGTTCATTGATCCTCCCCTTCCCTCAACACTTCATAAGTTTATTTAATGATAAACTAGATGAATTGATAAATCAACTAAAAAAGGAAACACAAAAGTAAATGAAAATTATTGAACAACAAGAGGCTCGATAAAAAAGAAATGCTATGCTTATTGATAGGATGAACATGGATATAAAATATGACACTTAAAATTTTTGCACAAATTATCTTGATGGAGAAAATTATAATGCTTGCCAATATTCTCTTCCTTCCATGATTCCATGCAAACAATAAGTTGATTATGAAGATGAGGTGTTGTATCACATTTAATTGGAACAAATTATTATAGAGATTGAACAATAGAAAATTCAACTTTCCACTCTCATAAATCCAAATACCCCCAATGAGTAGAGAGAGGGTCTTCATTATGAGGATACCTTTTTTGACTATTATAAAGAAGAAGATGAGCAGTCCTTCACATCAAGATATGAATCTATGGATGGAGAAGATGATTATTGTCATTATGATGCAATTGATCCAAAATTTCAAGATATCTATAGTACTAATACAAAACAATGTGAGTTTCTTGCTCACAACATTTAAAATCTAAGGGAACTCATGCAACTATTGCTATAGTTTAAGACACCATGTAAAAACATGATAGTCCATGCAAATGCAATAGTGGTGTAGGTTAGAAATGAAATTTAGTTGAAGTGTTGAACATGTGCTTGCACTAAGTAATGATATTGCTGCTAGATCAAATATAATTCCAATGAGTAGAAGTAAGGAACCACAAAAAGAAAATAATACAATTAGGAACAACAATGCTATTAGGAAGGTGACAAAGAAAAATAATGTTAGAACACAATAGTGGGTAATGAGGAAGAAAAAGGTGATAGTTGTTTATGATTATTCAAGTGATAATTTCTTAGGCTATTCAAGTAGCCCTACATTTTTATAAACCCATGCTCAAATATCACATCTATAAAATAAAACAAAAAATAAATTAGCAATCTTTCTAGGATTGAAAAAGAGTGAAGAAATAACCAAGGTATTGCAATTTGATGTCCACCTTGTTGCTACAAAAGTTCAGGTTACTCAATCCCCTATTATTCCCTCATACACTATGTATAAACAACTAGGTATCACTTAGGTTAATTATGAAATGAAAATTATGAAAACCAAAGTATAAAACTAGATGCATAGATTTGATGGGCCTGGTATCAGTGAAGGAAACACACATGTTGAGGTATTTTTAGAATTCATGGATAAATTTTAATTTGAAGATGAAGACATGTGGATGAGGTTGTTTGTTAGGTCTTTGCACAAAAAGGAAAGGAAAATTTACCTTGTGGCTTCTTTAAAAGAATAATTTGTAAGTGATTTTACCTTGTTGTTCTTGTTATGAACAAATATCAAAAAACAAGGTGGAGAGTCAAGTATAGACTTTAGTCATAGGTTTGTTGTTTCTCTTTCCTAGATTCCAAGTGATTTTAGACCTAACATAGTTGATTGCATTGACTTGTTACGAGAAGCCTATAAAGTTGGTTTGAGTTTAGTACAAGCCGATTTTAAAATTGAAAATATGCTAAATGCTTAATTCCATAGAGAAGGTAAGGGATGAATATATTGGTAAAGTAATACGCTTATAGGCAATTGTTGTGAATAATGATAAAGTTAATTTTTGTAGTATCCATTTGGATGTAACAAACATGATAAACACATCATTAGAAAATGATGATTGTGTTTGTAGATGTGTTGAAAATAGTGTTGGTACATAATATGACTATGATGCTGATGTTAACGATAGAATACACACCTACATGCAATTGAATATGTCATATGTGATTGATTGTAATGATGAAATAAATGATGACCTTTAGTTGAGTCCATGGAAAGCATGATTCTATGGTTTTCAGAAGCCATATAGACAAAGAAGAAGATGCATTCATTGATGGGAAAGGTCATTGATGTCACAACTTGCATCGTTTAGTCAATTAATTATCAAACCAGGTGTGTCTCAGAG
Organism: Sequoia sempervirens; assembly: GCA_007258455.2. Lineage (NCBI taxonomy): Eukaryota > Viridiplantae > Streptophyta > Pinopsida > Cupressales > Cupressaceae > Sequoia > Sequoia sempervirens. The sequence goes on from VDFB02281882.1 coordinate 27,841, forward strand.
CCATATGCGATAAGGATGTTTGTCACAAAATTTTGGGGGGTTTTGCACTATAAACATGACTTCAGGTGTCGGTTTGGCTCCTTCAGGAGCCTTCAGGAGCTCTCAGGAGCTAAACTTCAACAACTAATTCCTAAGGATAAATTCTATCTTATTTCCTAATTTAAAGTTCTGTTGACTTATTTTTTACTTCATTTGATTTGATTGAGACTGATTCATGGAAAAGACTAACATTTACTTTAATTCTTAATCTAGAATTTAAAACCCAAATTTAATTCTAATTTACTTCAAAAGAAATCCATCTTAAGATTTGTTGGAAAATAAATGCTATTTTAAAGAACAAAAATAAAGTGCAAGGAAATAATGATTAATCTAGAAAAAAAAAATGCTAATTTCCCTGAATAGATTCCAAACAAATTTCAGTTTCATCTTTCCATAAGTTCTCATAATTGCTTCAATTAAACTCAATAGATAATTACCAAACTTAATTCCTACAAATAGCATCTAAATCTGATTAACTCAACTTTACAATGAATCTAACAAACCATTCTAACCATTATGAACTAAACTTAAAAGTGATTTAAACACAGTTGTTGAAAACAATTCAAATAGAATTAACATTACAAATTTAACATCCAATGAACTAAAAATGATTCTTGAACAAACTTAACATTTCAGATTTAATATTAATGAACAAAAACAAAATAAACTTAGAAAAATACCACACAAGATCAATTCCTTTGGTTGAGTAGGCCCTACTCTTCCTCCAGTGAGATCTCTAACTTAGTGATTCGAGTTAACTTCTTATCTTCATTCAAAATGACCAAAATAGGGATGCAAAACAAAGTATTGCAACCATTACAAGATTCTAATAAAAAATTATCTAACTCCTTTCTAAATCCTAAACATGGATATTTATAACTATATCCTTATTGAATTCAAAGCATGGTATTAACTGCCAAGATTCAAGGCGTTTAAACTAAAGACTAAAATAGAACTAAACAAGACTAAGAATAGGCAAAGAGAGAAATGCCAAATCAACGTTGGGACTAGAAGTTCCTAAACCGACTAAAAGAAGTTGATTTGAAACTTTAGTGATTCATCAACTAGTTGGGTCGATCAGTGGTGTGATTGTCTTCATTTGATTAAATAGGGAGTTTAACTTTATCATCAGTCATCGGTCTTTTAAATACCCTGAATAAAATCCTTAAGAATATGATACCAATTATGACAGTAAAAGATTAAAACTGCATAATTAACTCATCAATATCATCACAAAAGCAACACATTTAATATAAAGCATTACCTCAAATATATCTACCAAATTAGCCAAACATAAAGAAAAGTAAGTAAATATATTAGTCTATAGTCTATCGCCAGTCATGTTAATTAATAAAATAAACAAGTCTTTTAAAACATAAATGACTATATGAAAGTATCTATGAGCCCCTCATCATTCATGAGTGAATAGTCAAGTAAATTAGATCTTGGGCTGATTATACAAAGTGTATGGATGAATATGATTTAAAGGATGAATGAGAAAATTATTTCTTGTTCGATGTATCATCTTCCTTTTTCCTTGTTATTGGTAATGAATCTACTATTGCTTTTCACAATGACATAGATGTGTTTCCATGTAGTAATGGAATTGTTGAGAAAAATATTTGTGCAGTCAATGATTTTCAAATTGAAGACCTTGCCCTTGAATATTGTGAAGATGGTGATCATGTGGATGCTTATGAAAACTTATCTATTTGGTGCAAGATTTATTGTTTTCTTCATGCATAGTGTTCTTTAATAAGGGTATTAAAAGTTGTTATTATGGATGAAAAATAAGACATTTGTTATAGGTATGTTTTTAATATCATATATGGTAATAGACTAGATTTGAATGAGTTTGAAACAAAGAGGAAATTTGGAAAACTCAACTCTTTACACGAGGTGCCTCATGATACTAATTTTTATGTTGATTATGATAATCAAGATATGGATAAAGTGTGTGAGCCAAACATGGAGTGTATCAACATGTAAGCCAGTGATGTATTTTGGCCACCTATTGTTCCAAAGCTTAACAATGTTGAATATGAGGCTTTTATTTTTGAAGTTAAAGCTTCTATTGTTGTGGATAATGGTATGCCAGAGTTTGTATCTTTTGTTTGAGCCCAATATACAAGTAGTGAAGATGTTGAGCAACAATGAATAATCCAACAAGGAAGAATAACTTGTTACCTCAACTTGATAGTATGCCAGAATCTCAAACGCTTCATTTTGATTTATAAAAAAATCTTATTTGTGTAAATTATCAAGGTAAACAAACACACTTTTCTTTGTCATATTAGTTGGATGCATTTTCCTTTTGCATCAATTCATATGAGAAGGTCAGCAGGTTTAATAACAATGTGCCCTTATATGAGGAAAGTTTATTTTCTTCCACAAGTTGTAATTATTTTGAGATTGACCTAGTTTTTTAATATTTTATCTCCTCTCGTGTTTATACATGGTGCATCATGGGATAGTTCCAACACCTATTATTTTCCACTACCTTGTGATAGCAAGGTTAATGGTGAGGTTGGCCTTCATTACATGGGCTATATTTTTAGTATGACACATGCAAAGAAAAAACCTTAGTTGTTGTAGCTAGGTGGTAGGCACAATATTTGTGGCTTGAGGGATGTTAGATCCTTTGGAAGATTTTTCTTTGACAAGGGAAAGTGGATGTAAAAGTTTTTCTATAGTCTTGTACCATAGATATTCATGTAGGTCTTGTATTTATATTTTTGAGTTGTGTTTGCACTAATATTTCTAATCCATTGAGCATACATGTCATTGATTGCTATTTTTTATCCTTGCATATATTTTATTTAGTATGTGTTGTGTAAAGTCTTGTATATATTCTTGTGTTTACACAATCATGATGTTTGTTTGTTATGATGCAGTGGAACTTATTCTTGATCTCTTTTGTTCCCCATTTTCAGTCTTCGTAGAGATTTGGATTCTCAACATGATTGCAAGAGACAAACGTCCCTAACTAGAGCCAATGTTGGAGCCTAGATTCAAAAGGCCTCAAAATTTATAGATTTGGTTGTGTTTACCTATGTGCTATATTGTCTTTGTGTTAGCCCACCTTTTAAATTTATCTAAGAGAGTATAAGTGGGTTTTCTTTGTCAAAAATTTCCCAAGTTTTCTGTGGTGTCCCCTATATGTTTATCATGCTTTAATATCTTCAAAAGGTCCAAAAAATTTAAGTGTTGAAAGTATAGGGGTCCATTCCTTATGTTTTGTGTGATTTTTGGGTTGTTAGGTTGCCATGTTTGTCCATTCTATTATAACCATCCTACTAATCTCAAGATAATGTACAATTCATTCCCTTGTTAATTTTTTTGATTGTTGGTTTTGTTGGCCTATTGGGTTGTTGGGGATGTCATTTTATCTATCCAAAGTCCAAAAAAGGTTGAGCTATACCTTAGAATTATTTGTATTCGTGGTGTGCTAGACTTGTCTCTCCACTGGTACCCATTCTATTACATCTCTGACCCTTGATTCTCAAAAAATTTCCTTTAAGGATTATCCATTTGATTTTTATTGGGTCTAAGGACTTTCTTATCCTCGAGTATCATATTTCTCCATTTTGTATCCCTTCTTGGTATGACTTCCTATTCAACCTTGGTCCTCAACACTTCAATCACAAGTATATGACATGAGTCCCCCCTAAAAATCTAAAGTTCAAGATTCCCACCATTTTCATTGTAGTTCCCATGTACCCTCTTAGATGACCTATAATGCATTTAATGATCTGTAAAAGGTCAGTGACTATCAAAAAATTTCCTTTCCCTCTCAAGAACTACTATTTATCATTTTAGAGTGGATTTGCAAGCATATTTCTAGTGACATGAAAGAAAATGACCCATAAATGCCACTAATGTGTCTATAGTGCTCACCAATCACTATATATAATTAGTTGGTGCTTATAAAACAAATTTTAATTAAATGGGCATGGATCTAAAATAAGAAATGAATGAAAAAAGGATGCCCTAATTAATATGGTGGTTATACATCATATGAACAAGATACATCTGTAATATATTTCATGAGCTTCTTTGTGTCTTGTCATGACATTTAGAGGCACCATAAATGAATATAATAGTTGTATATCTAGGAAGAACATTCCTCCATGCTTCAGTGGGACATTTAGGTGGATTTTCATCATAAATTTTTAACATGATTGGGGAAAATAATGCTTGAGCAATATGTGCATTCGCTACAATGTACCCATGGTGGGTAATAAAATTTATTGTGAGTCTAGCATCTTCCTCTATGGGTATTAAGGATACACATCACTTCATTTGGAAAGAGCATGGATAAAAGGATAAACAAAGGGACCATATTGAATATAAACTTACACAATAGAATTTTAGGGTTCACAATTTCTAGATTTGAGAATAACATTTTAATACCATAATGATCTAGGTTTATCTCAAATTTTTAATAAGTTATTTGTAATATTCTTAGATCGAACCTTTACTGACTATCTCCATGCAAGTAATGTACGTTTCTTGATGTTTGCTGATTTTCTAGCCAACCAAATGACTATAAAATTATCACAATGATTTTGTGATGTATCTTATCAAAAATATAAAGGAAATGTTTGGGTATGCTTGTGGATTATTAAGTAGAATCATTTAATATTTTATAAATATTTATTATTATTTTGAATGTATGTGTAGATCATAATTTTTCTATACATTTTGGAAGGCATAGTCTTTTGTGGTATCTTATTAAGGTGTCACCTTAGGTTATAATTGTTATATTTTTTTATAAACTTAGAAGCTCTATTTTTCAACTAGATAATGGCATTAGTCTACTACTGGGTTCATCTTCCCACCATCTTAACACACTCAAAACAACTTGATATAAACTTATTTCTAGTTTTATTTATTTCAATGTTTTTTCATTACCATGCTTGAATGTATACAACATTAGGGGCTACAATCATCACATTCAACACATTTATATGGTAGACTATTTTCTCTAATAAAGTGCTTGACCTTGAGTATTGAAAATCAACATATAGGCACGAAGCGACAACCAAAATAGGGGTGCACTATGGAATGGGTGTGGTTTGTTTCAGGGTTAGTGTTTGGTTTTTGTAGTGATATTATTTGCAACACCTTAGGAAAACCCTTTCAGTTTAGTAAATATAGAAGTGGAGTTATTATCCACCTCAATAGTTGGTCCTCAATTACCCAATTTGAACATAGGTATTGTGGTATTCTTCCTAGGTTTGACACCCTTGGCATTTCAAACACTATCTAGCCTTAGGGATTTGATACCTACAACTCAGATCTTTGACACTATCCATAATAATGATGCAAGGAATCTTAATATTATTTATGTGTGTTAACACCAATGTATGTATATATCACATACATATTACTTTCCATATATTATTCTATGAAAACTCATTTCAATAATCCTTATAAAGTGCAACTTCAAGAGAACATATCATAGGCCCATGCCATTTATAACACATTATAAAATATACCTCTCGATCCATACATTTGTATAATGTATGGTTGTGTATATATCTCAATTATGTATGGTGACCATGCATGCCTATCTCCTTGCTAAGCCCTGGTGATAGTGATACTAGTTCACTAACACCATATGACCATAATTGATGTACTCACTTAAACTATGTCTCCATGATAATAATTCCTACTCTTAGGAAATACTACTCTTTTGATGATAACAACCTCATGATCATATATATATATATCCATCATCTCTCCTAAATGAATTTTTTCCTATAGTTATGTTTTCACGATTATATCCACCCACTACATTGTATTGTCACTCCATAGAGGTTATATACAACCTCCTTAATGCATTTCGCCTCTTTCTTTAGTCCTAAGTGGGAGGTGTGAACACATCAATTAAGTTAGTCATTACAATACTTTTTAGTAGTTGAGTTAACCTAATGGGGGCCACATGAGCCAACCTCCATAACCTGAGAACTCATAGTGTGAACATTTTTATTCCCTAAATGTTATTACTCTACTATTAGTGCATTATCATCTCTTAGGCATGCAACTACACAAGTTCAAGTACCTTATATGGTTCCTACACTTACATAATGAAAGTTGATTTTATCACAAGTGGCTAGCTCTACCCCTACCCAAGCCTACTCAATGTGTTCATAATAAAATAAAATAACACCATTAATGCAATCATCATGGGAAAAATTAATTAGAAGTGTAAAAACTCAACTTTCATGGTTTCTTTACCATTCTTTGGTGTTTCCATGGATTTTTGTAATCTTTCTTGGAATTATAAAACATCTTTCCATTAAAATTATTGGAGGTACATGGTATCACCATACTTTGTAAATCAACACCATCAAAACACTGATTCCATTTCAAACATCACCAAAATTTAATACATATTTTTAATCATCAACATTTTTTTGCATTTGGGGATTCATCTACTCTTGACCACTTTGGGATCCCTAGCATTGATTTAAATGAATATTTCATCTCTCTTTGATTCCTCAAGCATCTGTGGAGATTTTGTTGTTGGATTTGGATGCCCATACATCTTATTTGGGGTTTCTTTTGATGCAGTGGGGTTTACTTTTTCCCACATGACTTGTCTAGGCTCTCTTCTTAAATGATTGTTGTGGATGGTTGTAAGGCCCCACCTTTCGTACAACATTTATAACTCATGTCCTCGCTTGGAAAGTTTCATTACTAGTAGTTAGACAAGTTAACTAATGATTTATATAACCTTGATCTAATATGAACCTTGTGGTGTATGTTCACATAGTACAAATGGATATCATTGTGTGGGCCATGTGGAAAGAACATTAACCACACCAATACACTCAACTAATGCTTTTATGTATAAACTCAATTGTAGAAAAGGTCTCTCAATGGGATTTTAGTACCATAAGTTTATATTGTGTGACCTTTTCTGGTATAAAGATAACAAGAATTGCAAGTTTTGTTAATATTTCTTGTTGGGTTAGATGCACATGATGTTACTATAATACATAAGATAATACCACTAGTAAGTTTCATATGAGTCATCAAGAAATATCAACCTAAGATAATTATTACTTCATTCTCGTGATTTCTTACCTTGTAATTTAGGGTTGAAAATAAAAGTGGTCCTTGCAATTAATTACTATTATGAATTGGTGAAAATTTGGTTATATTCCCATCGAAATGATGAGAAATCTACCTTGTCTTAATATTAACATGTTAGCATGTAGATATTCCTTAAATTACTCAAGTTCTATTTCAGATGTTACCTTCCATGCACTAAGGTTGATAATAATTTGAGGAGTCTAGAAGTCCCTATATAATAACTTACTAGTATCAATTTAATTTAGTGTAAAAAGGGATTGTATAAAGTTAGCATAGAGAAAACCAAGTAAGCATAATGTGGATCATCACTATTTAGATAATATTGATTTCATTTAATATCAATGCAAATTTCCTTTGTGACAAATAAAATGAAATAGAAGTGCAATTGACAAACAAGTGTTGAATTGCATTCTTGAATGATTTTAAGAATGTGAGTGCTTGGCTAGCTAGATATGTGGAAATTCAATAATCATGGTTACCAATTTTTATAGATATAATTGTAAATGGTTAACATTGAGTGGCAAGAGTTGTTGTATTCCAACATGTGAGGCTGGATTATGATTGTTCCAAAGACGCACACCAAAACATGTTGAAGGTATGTAAATGTAATTATTATTTAGTTGATACTATGATTTTGAATATCTCATTTGATTATTTATATCATGAAGCACTAACAATTATATTAAGTTGTGTAGATATATAAAAGAGCTAATGGGGAAACAAGAGAACCTCTAAAACCCTTACTATCTGTAAGAGAGGGGGACCAACCATGTCAAGGCCCAAGGTCATGGAGAGCCAAAAGTGGAGGTCTTCCCTAAATTACCTCACTCTAGAGGGATGTTTTGGGATGAGGATCGAGAATGGAGAGCACTATGTAGTACTTTTGTCACTCTATAGACATGAGCTTCAGGTTTAGGCTAGGCGAGCTGGTTTTTGGAGTTGGTACTGCACCTCAGACAACTCTTTGTCAGAGGATGATGACGCGGTTCTAGGACAACAGTGCGGCGAGTTGGTGTCTCTCTGGCGCATTGGTGTCTGTACGACCAAAAAACATGAAGTATAGTAAAAAATACCTAAAAACTTACTGATAGCCTAGTTAGTAGATTTTGACGAGAAAAATAGAATGAGAAAGTACAAGAAATAAAGACAAATGATTAAGCAAGTAGATGAAAGCTAGAGTGATGAAGATGATCTCACAAAAGCGTCGATTCGCTAGCTAGCCTCACGCACACATTCACCTACACACAAGCAAGAGGGGAAAATTTTTGGGGTCGTATAGGGGCCTGCCTCAGTCAAACCCTCATTTTGGCGTTTCCACCTCCACGGACAACTAGAAAGCAACAAAGTAGAATATGTGATAAAGAAAGTAGAAAGTAATGCAATGAACACTACAAAAGACAAATACTACTCTATCAAATCACAAAGGAGAGGAGTGAAGCATTACCACCTCCACCCAAAATCTCACTAGCCAATGGAGGAGAATGCAAGGTATGGACTTGGAAAAGTCACCACAGTCGCAACGGTGATGAAGGGAGGTCTCACAAGACTCCAAGCACACAACTTCTATGGATGCCTCACACTTGCAATATGGAGTTGATGGAGTGCTAATGTTGCTGCAATGCTCACAATGAAGTGCTAGAATGTTGTGAATTTTCTTGAGAGATCAAATGTGAATGTCTAGAGAGTGAAATGAAGTGAGAATGAGTGTTTTTGAAGGTGGGATGAGAAGAATCTTCCATTTTCCAGGTCAGTTGGTCGAAGAGGGACATTACAATTTGACTCTAATTGGTTGTGTAATGTCTTTGCCAACTTCAGATGCAGGAATCCGTCAGGGACAACAACGCATTGCGCATATGTTTAGGCATTGTGCGTTCGTTCTTGACAAATATTCTCTCATTGACACACAAGACAGATGCTAGGTGGATGGAAGGCAGGTGGGTGATGTGGAATTTCTCCTTCGGATTTGATTTTCTAAGGTGAGGGTATGTGAAAGGGGAATTTTATTAAGGGGTGCAAATTTTCTCCTATACACTATCCTTAGTTCACATTGTGGGATAATGTGTTGTTTTCTGTCATTCTCTATGTGGCGCAAGTAATTTTGTTATTAAAAGTTTATTGGCTAGGTGAACTTATTAAGGTGTATCTTGGGTGTCTTGAATGGGGTGTGAAAAGTGTAACCTGTGGGCATTACAATGGTCATGACATGGATACTAGGTCATTTTGTTCATTTGTGATGGTTTCTCTTGATGTGGTTCCTTATACTAAGGCCATCCCTCTTGGCCTTTGTGCAAATGTGACACTCAGTTCAAAATAGGTGTCATTTGCAACCATGGTTGGGTTAGGAGTCCCATTTGTTGACCTTATGTGTTGCGAGAAGCCTCTACCATGTTTACAATCCTCCCCTATCCTTGTTTATGGACATTGTGTGATTGATGATGTAAAATATTTTACCAGTTTTGGTTTAATTTGTAAATTCAATTGCTTATGGTCCTCTCTTTTTAATTGGAATTAATAGGTGTTGGAATCTTGAAATGACCTCTTATGGAGAACATAATCGAGTTCTATCCTTGTGTTAGGGATTTTTTCATTGTCAATTTTCAATCTATTTACATATAAGGATGTAGTGTTGTATGGTAGATTGGGGATGTGGGTTAAAATTCCCTCTTACTCAAGCCTTGGTTTCCTTCTTCCAACCCTCTTTTTGAGCCCCTCAACATTGTGCCATTCTGGGTTAGATTATATGATCCACCTCTTCATTTTTGGGGCATCTCCTAATTTCTTTAAATTTTGGCCACAATACATATGCCTTTATTTGGGTCAATATTGATATTTCCAAGGCTCTCATTGGGGATATCATCCTTATGATGGAGGAAAAACTTTATTTTCTTGATTATGAGGGCCTCCCCTTCCATTGTAGAAGATGCTTTTCTATTGGACACCTTGCTTTTGGTTGCCCCTACTCTCAACGTGGCTTGGTGGGTTTAGCTACTTGGTGGCATAATGCCCACCCTAATCACTTGATTGTTGGTGATTTTTTGGACTTTGAAGATTGTGGATCTAATTTTGCTTCATTAGACTTTATGGCCCTTCTTAGGGTGTGGGTCCTTTTGAGGCCAATACAACTTAGACACCTTATTCTTATCTTGATGGCTTACCTTCTTGTGGTCCTCTTCTAGTTGCTACTCCTTATGGCTTGATACTTTCAAGGTGTGTGTTGGTGGAACCCTTCTTCCTTGCATCCCGTTGAATTTGCATAACTCATATCTTCTTTGGTTACACACTCTTCTTTTCCACATTTGGTGGATTAGGTCAAGGCGATAATAGAGGATTATCCTCTCCTCTCCCCTCAATCTGAGGACTTGGAAAATTATGTGTTCTAGACTATCATTCAAAGAAGAATGAGAGGTCATCCTAAACATGTATTGGTGTCTAATCCACATGTTTCAAGTATGCAAATTGCTGGGTGGGGTCTTGGTGTTGTGTAGGTTGTTGATCCTTTGGTTTTTTGGGTTGGCTATTTTTTTGTCAGGATGTTGTTGTGGGGAAGCTTGCCTACAATTATGCTATTGTTTAGATTTAGTGTCAACTATTCTTTGTTGTAAAGGGTTTCAAGACTCCTTCAAAACCTATTTTACCCATATAATAAAAGAAACATCACCAAAATATATTTTTCTTGATTTGGATTAGACAAAATCACTTTAATTTTGTAAAAAGCTATTTATTTTATGTGCTATATTACTAAAAACCATCATCATCTTTGACAAGCAAGGAAAAATAAAGAGGTACAAATCCCAATAAAATCATTAGAGTATATTGTAGCTTGGAAGATCAAATGATCCATGACTATTAGATTTTTTTTAAGATGTCAGAAGAAGATCGATGCTATTGGCTAGTGCAACAAGGGGCCCATACACCTAAACAAATAAAGAAAAATAAGCAAAGGTAAATATTTGGTACTTCGTGAAAAGAAGAATGTGCTTCAAGGACACACGAAAATAACCCTAATCTAAGGCTTGGTTAAGAGACGTAAGACATAAAAGTACATGGACTATGGATTTTGATGTTGTGGCATTACATTAAATGATGCCTAAATCTCTAGGATTGAAGGCAAGGATTTCATAAATACTTGTAAAATATATTCTCATGAGAACGTTGCAAGATGAAGTATACTTTGCTCATGGTTTGAAATCCAAATAAGCCAAAAAGGCCCATGCAACCACATGTAGAAAATTAAAATCAACATCAAGAAATTTTACCATCTAACTAGTAAAGAAAATAAAGGATTTGTTTCTTTTCAACTTTAGTTCAGTGATATAGAAACAAAATTGGCTAATGATTGACACTATGCATTCTCTCACATGCTTTTTTTTTATTATAGCTTGAATTTAACATAATGAAGGATTGATGCCTACAAGATTGTACAAATAAAAATTTTGAGTTCAGGATTCAAAATCTTTTGCTTTTTGTATTTCCTTAGTAATTTAGCCTTTCAAGTATTATGGTCATTTGGGACCAAATACAATTGTGTATTTATAAATTTATTAATAAATTTCTTGTGGTTATTCTCTTTTTGTTTCATTTGAGTTAATTGTGAAAGGGTCAATATGTTTGTAGTGATGAATTGCTTACTTCTTGCATTTCTTTGCTAGTTATTCTGAAGTAAATCTTGGAAATTAAGTTATTTTGTGTATAGATAAACTAAAACTATTGGGTTGAAGGGTTGTATTACATGGCCCATCACCCCATTTTCTAGTTTTCTTTCTTCTCCCTTTTCACCCCAACTAGTTTAGTTTTAGCTTTAGAAGAGGAGTTGACCTACTTTGGAGGTTAACCTAGGTTTCAAGATTTGAAATATCTTATCATTTGAAGGTGATTATAAAGTCCAAACAATCTTTTACTAAAATTTCCAATGACAATTGCTTTGTAACTTTTTTAAACCTCTAATTTTGAAATTATTGTTTCTTCATCCATTCACCCTACCTTAATTAGATATATATTTTCCAAAAATTGAATGTAAACATCACTACTATAAATATTCAAATAATGATAAGATCTCTATTATTCTCTTTTCATATTTTTCTATTATTTACAATCTTCATCAATAAGTAGTATATAAGTAATCTTTATTTATGACTTGAACATCTTCTATTTAAAAAAAAAAAATTATCATTATTTTCTTGCTAAACATATAATTTGAAACCTTACAAACAAACATAACCGATAAAAATATCTTAATAACTATACTACTTGAAAATCACACTCCCTAATCTCTCTCAAATAATTAGAAGAAAACCTAGGTCTCAAATTCTTAATAACTATACTACTCGAAAATCACACTCCCTAATCTCTCTCTCAAATAATTAAGAGAAAACCTAGGTCTCAAAAGTTTTCCACCCTATCCTTTATATATATACTTGTTGGGAAGTAATCACAAATCAAAGAAAGTGTTTTAATCTTCTTGTCATATTTGCAATTAGAGACAACAATACAAAACAACACTGTAAAATATGACCAATTGAGAATTCAATAGATACTCCACACTTGTGTTTGAAAATGTGTTTATTTCTCTTATTCTATCCACCACAAAAATTAAAGTGGACACACTCATCCGCCAAATATAATAAAAAAATAAGAATGATTCACATAGGACAAGGAATAAGACAGATGCCACAAGTTTTCCAACAACAAAAATTTCAAACCTCTCAATTCATCATCTTAATATATTTTTGCAGATACGTGCAGTCAAAGAATACATGTTTAATAGATTCACCAAAACCTAGATAATTTGGAACATTCATTCTATACCATCTGTTAGTACCAAAATGGGCACCCCTGCGAAACTTTGCTTAGTCAGATTTGTATCCTTAAACCAGGTTTTGCTTGTCTATGTTATCAAAACCAACTGAATTCCTTCTTGTCAATTTGTAAGTTATCTTGTCTCTGTCTAGTTTTTTACTAACATTCTTGGAGATTGTTCATGGTTGCACCATGTCCAGCAGACGACGAAAAAGTATTGAAGGCCCGAGTTGAATTTAAAAATAGGTTTTTTTTATAAGGGGTTGGAGGGTTTTATATTAAAATCACAGAATTGTTTAGCTGTTTGATATAGGAGTACGAGTATTTAGGAGTATTTAGGCTGAAATCTTTCTGACTGATAGTCAAGGATTAAGAAGCGTCTATTTTCTGCAAGATAGAATGGAACATTTGAATTTAAAAATAAGTATTTTTTGAGGGGTTGGAGATGTTTTATATTAAAATCACAGAATTGTTTAGCTGTCTAATATAGGAGTAGGAGTATTTAGGCTGAAACCTTTCTGACTGATAGTCAAGGACTAAGAAGCGTCCATTTTCTGCAAGATAGAATGGAACATTTGAATTTAAAAATAAGTTTTTTTTGAGGGGTTGGAGGGTTTTATATTAAAATCACAGAATTGTTTACCTGTCTGATATAGGAGTAGGAGTATTTAGGCTGAAACCTCTCTGAGTGATAGTCAAGGACTAAGAAGCGTCCATTTTCTGTAAGGCAGCAATATAGAATGGGAGATTTTAATTTAAAAATAGGTTTTTTTGAGGGGTTGGAGATATTTTATATTAAAATCACAGAATTGTTTAGCTGTCTAATATAGGAGTAGGAGTATTTAGGTTGAAACCTCTGACTGATAATCAAGGACTAAGAAGCGTCCATTTTCTGCAAGATAGAATAGAACATTTGAATTTAGAAATATGTTTTTTTTGAGGGGTTGGAGGGTTTTATATTAAAATCACAGAATTGTTTAGCTGTCTGAAAAGCATCCATTCCACCAAAATCATCTGGGACATGATCCTAACCTCATCCCTTTTGATATTGGGACCTTACTCAGTAAAACTTGATTACTAATAAACTCATTCAAAACCTTTCAATTTCACTAACAAATCAAAGATCTATTGAATACAAACAAATTTGACAAATAAACATCTAAACTCCACCCAACAATCAAAGATCTAAGTGAAAACAGAGTTAGCCGCACTTCCCAGATGGTCATGCCAACCTAAAATTGCGATTTAGAAAGGGCAGAACTAATCCAGAATAAAAACAGGTTCTAAGACGAAAGAACAAAATCGCGGCTTAGGGTTTCGCACTTTCCAGATGATTTTGACATGTTAAGAATGCGATTAAAAGGATGAAATAACAATCTAAAAACGCGCCAGCAGGTAAGTAAAAAGAGTAGAAGAAAATCACCATTTTTCAGTGGCCAACTTACTATAAAAACGCGAAAACCCTGGCAAACGAATTATGAAATTGTGTCCAGTAAAAAACTCCAAAAAATGAGAAGGAAATGCGGGTTAGGTTAAAATCCGTTTTTCGCTATGGCAGTTTTTTTTAAAATGGTGTTATTGGTGGAGTTAAATAGCTCTGAATAGGTTTCTAATCTGATTTTTTTCTCTATTCGTTATATAAAAGTAAAGTTTTTTTGTTTTTTTTTTTGTCAGTTTGGTCATTAGGTAGAATGTCTTTTACTTGACATTTTAGGAAAAATATAAATTGATAATTTTTTTTTTTTTTTAAAGATTTTTATATAAAAATTGTTCGATTGCAAACTTCATGTATCATATTTTCTACACCATTGGACATATTAACATCATTTTCTTTGTCTATTCTAGTCTTTTATCTTTATTCTATAAAGAGGGCAATTAGATAGAACTAGCACTTGCACCTAAATGAGATGGAAGGTTTACTTAGGGGAGAGGACCCAATAGTTGAGCATGTTTCAATAGTTGTGATAGTAGTAGTTTATATAATGTCCAATAGTTGTGATAGTAGTTGTTTATATAATGCCCAATAGTTGTGACTTGACTACCCATAATTAAACAAAATGTATTCCTTTGATCTAAAAAGCAACCAATCATGTGATGTCATATCAGCGTTCAACTACCTATGTGAATGGTATTGGCCTCACTTTTTTTGGGTCTTTTTGGACACCTTGACAAAAAGTATGCTGATGTGGCAGCATATTTGATGATGTGGCCCTGGAACAAAAGTTATAAGCAGGGGACTTGCCAAGTAAGTTGTAAAAAAATGGGAGTGATTTGAAAATTCCATGTAAGATAATTAGAAGCACAAAGTTAGGATGCACAACTACTGGGTCCTCTCCCCTAGATAGAAAACTATATGTATGTTAATATCACAATTTGACATACTGTGGAAAAATACCTCCTACTTATCAACTATATGTATGTTAATATGTTAGAGTACATATTTGTGAATGTGCTGTAAATTCTAATTGCATGTGGCTTAAACAATTAATAATAAGTGCTAAATAATGAAATGAAATAAATTTAGACAAATTTAGATTTTTTTCCTTAAAGAAATTACTTATTATTTGATTTTGAAATATTTGTATGCAGATTTAAAACATTAAGCAATGTCAATGAAAAAAGAAAGTTGTTATCAAATTGCAAAAAATATTACAAATAAAATAGAATGTTCCCATTCACTTGGAAAATCAATATATATTTTGCTTTTATGTGATAAGTGAGATTTTGGAGGCTTTATTTGATATTTTGGAGACTTTTACCATTAAACGATAGTTGTTTTACCATTAAATTGTAGCTGAAACTTGTTTGACGACTTAATAGTGGTTTGCAGATGTTGGACTTCAGTACATTATTGGACAAAAGCCTAACATTCTCCCCATCTTCAACTTCAAACAAACAAATTGATAAGTATGTTCCTCCTAGTTTAAATCTCTATAATGTATAGACAAACATGGATAAGGACTCTATGATTTTGACATCCATAGATTTAATTCCATTTTTTTTCTATCTTCCATTAAACTAAATATAAATAAAGCCTATCTAAATACTTCATATAATAAGCTTCAATAATACAACAATTAAATACAATTTAATTTAAATGAAATTTCTTTATAATTAAAACATCCCTCTTCAAACAATTAAATTCAAACTATGCTAAAATCTCATTAGACACTTTTATTAATGATGTAAACTAATGATCAAGAAATTTTATCACCACAAAGTGAGTTGACTCAAAAATATTTAGATTTGATAAAGATGTCTCTTCTTAAATATTATGTAAAGGTATTATTAAATTTGAGATACAAAATTTTAAATACGTAGTAAAATTGTAAAAAAATATTAAATATATAAATGTTTGAAATTATGTTAAAATTCTATATTTTTGGGGTTGTATTCTTTATAAAAGAAAAGTGAATGTGTATAATTGTTTAGATGTAAAGTTTTTTTTTTTAACATTTTTTTTGGTTAATTAAAAGAATCATATATATGTTTTTTCTAATAATTTGTAGTTGTCAATATTCATTATAATTTTAAAAAAGGTGTTGAAAAACAATGTTCAATCCTAATTAACAAATCTTACCAAAGATGTGCATCGGCTTCCCTATTTGGTGTCTCTTCAAAAAAGTCTTTATCTGTGCAAAGGAATCAAGTTGAAACCCCTAATAAGTTGGCTGCTGGCTTTCATCTTCATGAAAACTGTGAGTTGGTGTGGCATGGTAAGGCGGCACAAGTGGAAGAAGGCTGGATCACACTTAAGGGCAAAAAGATAAATCCTCAAGGCCTTCTTTCGACATGACTCTCCGCTCCCACAAGAAAAGTGTGAAATGTAAATCTTGAATGGTCTTGTTTTGGAGCTGATCTTTTTCGTTGGCTGCATGCTGTCTTTTCTGCAACCTTGCTCCTTTTTGTTAAAGGGTTTCGGGTCCCTTCAAAATTTGTTTTTTCCTTTATAAAAATAAATCTTACCAAAGATCAAAAATACTCCATAAACTTAACAACATTATTACAAATACTAAAATATTATCCATTCTTAAAAGCTATACAAAACTCTTAATATAAAATGTAGGCTACCTTTTAAGATTAATTACAACATATCTTTATAAACTCTTTAATTATAATTATATTTATTTCCAAGTCTAAACTGTATAGAATCTTTTTTACTATTAAAATATATATTTTTTAACTAAAGAAGTTACTTTCAAAAGCTATGTTCCTCATTTCTTTAGTGTACTTTCAATCTATGGAATTTAGACTTTAAAGTGCCTATATAATATATTAAATATAGGCAAGGAATATATTCTCGTTCCCGAAAAGCTTGGTAATATTTAAGTGGTTGGGGGTTGCCCGGATTCACATGTAAGCTTACAAAAGTATCTTTGGTTTGGCAATGCTCAACTTTCTATATTGGAATAAGTTAAAGAGTAAAGACAATAAATTATATCAGAATATAATCCTATTTAATGCAGCCCAAATAACATAAGATAAATAAATTTCAACTTATATACCCATTTTTTTATGCATTTAATTCAATAAGATTAAATTTAAGATTTCAATAGTTTTAAATTAATATAGAAATTAAAAATGATAACATGTTTTTGACTTTTTTTATTTATTATAATAAAATTTGGTAGAGTTGGCTTGGACAATGGGTTTGCTTCCTATTGGTCTTGAGCAAACACCCCTCTAATATCCAAAAAAATATATATATTAGAATAATAATCTTGAACATACATGACTATGATTAATGAATGCTTGATCCTAACAATTAATTATTAAAATAACATAAATTAATGCCTTAAAAATAAAAATATAAAACACACAATTCATAAAATTTAACAAATAAATTAGCATAAATAAATATATTCCTAAAAAAATAATTAAAAATAAATTAATATAAAATTCAAATTAAACAAACTAAATTACTTAAATCCTAAAAAATATCTAATATTACTTTAGAATAATAAATTAAATATATTTAAAATTAAAATTAATTAATAAGAAATAAAAAAATTAAACTATAAATTTACAATATTTATACAAAGTATCATAAAACCAAAAAAAAATAAAAATCTACACTTTGCTGTCCCTACAATATTAAAACTTTCCCTCACAAAACAAATTTGATTCCCAAAAAACTACATGATACAACATCCTATAAAATTATTTCAATGCCTTAATTAAATATATTTTCTTTTGCCTAAAAGCTTAAGCATGTTTAAGTGGTTAAACATTACTCGTATTCAATTATGATCTTGGAAAGGTGTTTATGCCTTATAATTTTATATACTTAAACCCTCCAAAAAAAATTAGCTTTAGATTAAAAAGATTATGCATTTAAAGAAAGAAATCATATGATGACAACTGCTTTATAGTTTATCTCAATGTCTTATGTTTCTATTGCCTGCACATTCCTCTCAATCATTCAGGTGAATGACAGTAAAAAATAATAATTTAAAATCCTGAAAGATTCATTGTACTCCATGAATGAACCTTCTTTCATGAGGAGGGGCATGATTTTGGCATGAGCCAAGCCATGTTCTTTGTCAGCAATGGAATCTCCTCCTGCTAATTAATATGGAGGGACTTCACGTTGTTTGTTTCTTAGCTCATGAGTGCTCCTCAAAGAATGCACTTCACATTATAAACTCTATAACAAAATAAGGACATATACATAAATATATATGTTTGTAGAACATGAATGCATAGAACTTTTGAGATGAGATGAAGTCTGTGTGGCAGGGCTTTGTTGGGTTAATGTTTTTCAGAGTTTTTATGGATTTTTGTTGTTTTATATTTAATTAGTCCATAGGTTATATATAGTGTGAGATTTGAGTCTGAAACAAGTTTTAAGTCTTCCAAATTATTGTTGAGTCATCAGAAAACAAGTTTTAGCTGCTGTTTAATGGTAAACCAGCTGTCATTTAATGAGAAAAGCCTCCAAAATATCAGGTGAAAGCCTCCAAAATATCACTTATCACATAAAAGCCAGATAAATATTGATTTTCCAACTCGATGAGAACATTCTATTTCCATTTGTAATGTTTTTGTTATTTTGATGGCAAGTGTTTTTTTTTTTTAATTGCTTTATGTTTTAAATTTGTATGCATTTCAAAATCAGATAATACTTAATTTTTTTAAGAAAAAAATCTAGATTTGTCTAAGTTTATTTCATTCCATTATTTAGCACTTATTATTAATTGTTTAATCCAGCCACATACAACTAGAATTTGCAGCACATGGCATCTAGAAACACCTTTCACATTCTCTCTAACATATTAACATACATATGGTTTTCTATGGTGTAATCCTTGAACCTCCTTTAGTGCAAGTGCTAGTTTAATATTATAGGTGAGGTTTGTGATTAATTGTTTTATATGTAGTTGATATATATATATATATATATATACACACACACATACACACACACATATATATATACACACATATATATATACACATATACACACACACACACACATATGTGTGTGTGTGTGTGTGTGTGTGTGTGTGTGATTTTTTTGTTTAATTTAAAAAGAATCACGATGTTCTTCACACACCTTTCTATCAAGATAGAATTGAGTGGTTCACTTCATTCTAAAAATGCCATCACTTGATTATGGGCAACTTTGCTTTCAATACCCCTCATGACACTGCCATGACCATTTCTATAGAGTAAGCCCCTCTCATGAATTTGAAATTAAAATATATAGTATTTTCATAAACAAACAATATAAATTTTTTACATAATAATTATTTTTATTTAGATTAAATTAGTTTTAAAACATATGAATTATAATATTAACTATATTACAATTAGGTGTTATTCATCTTTGTATATTATAAAGTTTAATACAATTTAATTCTTCATATAAGATTAATTATATATTCATCTTTAAAATTTATGGAGTGGGTAAATGAAATGCCTTGGAATTTAGAGATATTGTTCTAATGAGATATTTGTGACTAGGTTAGATAGTAGACTTGTTAGAATGATGAAAGATGCAATTAGTGCTTCACAAGGAGTGCTTGGGGGTTACATATGTTAATTTGAGTGGTAGAAGTAAATATACTTGTGTGGGGATTTGTATTTTATTTTGGAGGCCACTCTCTTGTAGTGGGTCATGAGAATTCTTACTAAGGTATTCTAGTTCTTAGTTTGACCATGTTGGAGTAAATAGGTCATCACCTACTAATTAATTAATTATTAGGTCCTTTTTACTTTCATCACTTAAGCTAAACTTAAGATTTTTTTATTATTATTAGATTGAGCTATATTTAAATCATGTTTCTCACTAGATTAGATGATGATATTTGTCTCAGTCTAATCAAAATCTTATCTAGGGTTTACTTTCTTGATTTTATAAGCATTCACCTTTCATCATAATCATTCATTTAGGTTATTACACCAATATAATTTCTTAGGTTGTTGAGCAAATTCATCTTGCTTTAATCTCTTGTTTGTGATAGAATAATTGCTTGTAGGTGACTTCTAAGAGTTGTGAGGTTAAATATTCAACTCTAACATGGTATTAGAGCTCCAGATCTATAGCCTCCTATTCAAAATTTGAGAGATTCAGTCTTGAACAACTTTTTGATGCATCCCAAAGAAAAATGGACCTCAAAATTGCGTCCAAAGCGACCAAAAACCTAAGAATTGACTGCCATTTTGCAAAAATATGACTTTTGTTTTTGGGGCACAAATTTTGAGGTTCAAAAATTTCTACACCAATATAGATACATATGCCATTGGTATGTTTATGCAGTCATACAAGTTTTACAAATTTCCAATGATGAAAAATTTATTAATAAAAATTTCAACAAAAAAAGTTGCATTTAAAAAAAAAATCGACACTAGTTTATAAGAAAAATCTAACATCTAAGAATATTCTTGGGAATATTTCAAAGAATATTCTTAGTTTTGCACCTTTGCTTAGTTGGCCCACGCTAACTTCTGATGCTTGTGCTGCTTCACCACTAGGCTTGCTTCGCATTCCATCACCCTACCCTAGTCATGTGGGTGACTAGGGTCTAGGGCTCCCTACCCAATGTTCAACAATTGGCCCCTTGGTCTACCATAGGACTAGGGGCTATTTTTTTAGCCCTTTTTTTTTGCCTTAGAGAGGAAATTGAACAAGTTTTATGAAATCAAGTATAACTTGGGCATATGATCTTCGTTTTTCATGATCCATATATCATTGGAAAGCTAGTTCCAAACCCTTTCTAGTAGTGTATGTATCATCATTATATTTTTATATTGGTACATTCTATTCTTAGTCAAAATGAGATCATCATTTTATACTTTTGGTCTCATAACTTTTTACCTGTATCTCCAATTTTCATGATTCTTGTGATGTTGGAAAGGTATTTTAGAGCTCTTCAAATCCATTAATGATTTTTTTAAAATCCTACACCGAGTACATTTTATTCAATTTTTTGTGATTTCACATTTTTTCAATTACTTGGATGTCTTGGCACTCAGAAAGGATCTATCAAGGCATGAGATGAATTTATTTGATCTTCTTTAAATTCTTCGAGGTTATAAGTCTTTGATTTTATTATTTGAGGAAGTATCATGGGTTTTTCTATTCATCTTTTGATTGTTATCCTAGAAAAGGATAATTATGAATCTTGGCGAAACAAAACCTTGACACATCTCAAGTGGCTTGATCTTTTGCTTTATCTTTATGGATTCATGTACCTACAATAGACACATAGGGATTTGATCAGCATGGGGTATTATCGATGATTATGTTGTAGGAGTGATTTGTTCTAGTTTTGATCATGATACTATGTTTGTTGTATTAAACATTGATTGTCCCCACACACTTTGGACTTGACTTTGAGAGATCAATGGAGACCCTCATATCTCTCCATTCCTAGAAAATCCTATTGTAGATTGTCTCATTCCTTTTGTAGATGTAGATTACATAACCTTTGATGATGATACTTTAGAGGAGCTTGAGTATATCATAGGTCTTGCATATTCTAATGGTTCCAAGACTTGTCTTCATATTCCCTCTTTAGATTGAGACCCAATATCAATCTTTTTTTGTTCTTGATCAACTTGGCATCACCACATCCTTGGCCCCGATTGGTTCAATGCAACAAGACATTTATCTTCTTCTAGATGGGTGATCCCACAATACTGGTTTACAATTTTTGGCCAAACTGGACACTAAAATAATTTTTTCTAAGTAAATCCTCACTTTTGAGCACCTATAGTGGCTAAACTATGAGGAATTTGAAGATGATGCAAACTAGTGATTTGTGACATTTTGTCTATAGATTTTGAATATATTTTTTTCAAAATTTTTGGAATTAGATTGCACTTCTTTTTCTATCTCCTTCGAAAACTAGTTTTTTTCAGTAAGCACCATTTTTAAGGAGTGATGCTCACTGTATACAACATAATTTTTTTTCCATGAAGGATAAAATTATAATTTTTTTCGAATTTAGATTCAAGTAACTATGATATCTAGTGTTTTCATTTGGATTCATAGTGTTTTATTGAATATTTTTTCCTTAATCAAGTTTTGAAGTCAAACCAATTATAATTTAGACATAGGCAGACTATATACAACATAATTTTTTTTTGTATGTATCAGAATTCGATTTTTTTCTGTTGGATCAAGGACTTCAATATCTAGTGCATTGATATTTTTAATTTTTTTTTTTGATAATCTACTATTTTTCCACGTGCAAAATAGAGAGCTTGATTTTCGATAAAAACCTACATTCACAAGAAATAAAGAATAAATATAATAATAAAATTAAATTTGTTTAAAATTATACTTTTGGGAAGCTTATAATAAGGAATACATACTTATAGCTCATGGTTAAGGTGTTCCCTCAGAGCAGGTCACCATGGGTTCAAGCTTATAACGTAAAAAGGTTATATGGGTACAAAAAAAAAAAAAAAGAAAAAGGAATACATACTTACAAAAAAAAAAAATAAATGAATTCATTTGATCCCCCAAAAGGTAAATCAAAAGTGATTTTTTATCAACATTTTGATAGGTGTAAAGGAGACTCTGTTATACGTATGGTTTAAAACTAGCAGGGTTTTATCCAAGGGGGTTTGATCTAAGTTGGTTCAATCAAACCGTTTTCAATTGGAATCCTTTAAATGGAACTTTTCAAGGCTTAAATCATTATATTTTCTAAAAATATGTGATTTTGGCAAAAAATAGGATCTCCCGAAAATTGTAAACCAGCATTGTGGGATCACCCAAACATAACTACTTGGGATTCATATCTTGTAGATAGATCATCCTTGTTTGTAGAGTCTCAAATTGTAGATTTGGAGGATTACTTTGAGGACATTCATATCCTCTTTGTTGACAACCACATCATCACTATTGGCCCATCATCTTCATCATCTTTTGATTTTTTCTACATCACTTCATAAGATTTTGCATTGACATCATCTCCTTACAACATGTGGACACTTGAGAATTTTTCAAAGGCACACACCATTTGGATTTGGATTCGTGATTCTTCCATCTTTTGGGAATGGCAAGCTTCTCTAATCATAAGTGGATTTTTTATTCCTAAGGGGAGAAATTTTGTTTACAGGTAGTGGATCATGTTTTTTCTTCAAGTGTTCATCATTGACACAAGAACTCTTTATTTATGGGTGGATTTATATCCTCATTTTCTCTCTCCTACTAGGGGCATCTATTGTACTTGTGTGACTAAAGTAGTCCTTGGGGGCTTACGTTGAGTCCTTCTATCCTTCTTTCACTAGTGCAATTATTTCATTTTCTCTTAGAGTTTTTTCCCATGTGGTTTTCTCCTTTTCTTTGGTTATTACAGATTTCATTTTTTGTACATGATGTACCTCATCAAGCCTTGTAGTTGGGACCCATCACTACACTGTTTAGTAGTGTTAGATTTCTCCCTAAGGTTATCATAAGGGGGGTGTTGGAGTAAATAGGTCATCACCTAATAATTAATTAATCATTAGGCCCCTTTTAATTTAATTACTTAAGCTAAACTTAGGAATTTCTTTTTTATTTTATATTGAGCTATATTTAGATCATGATGTCTTATTGCATTAGATGATGACACTTGTCTCAATCTAATCAAACCCTCATCTAGGATTTTTTATTTTTATTTTATAAACACTCACCTTTCATTGTAATAATTCATTCAGGTTATTGCAACAATACAATTTCTCAAGTTTTTGAGAAAATTCATCTTTCTTTGATCTCTCATTTGTGATAAGGTAATTGCTTGTAGGTGACTTTTGGGAGCTATGTAGTTAAATCATCAACTCTAATAAGGCCCATGGTAATTCTATTTTGATAGTTTTTTGGGCCTTCTTCAGTCTATAGATTGAGAGATTGAGATGGGCTAATAATGTATCATCTCTTACAAGTTCATGCTACTTTATTTTCTTCATGGATGTAAAGTGTCAATCTCCTTTTTCCACTGATAGATCATTGGACTTTGGTAATGCATTTCTTAATCATTGATCATTGTTGAATATATTTAGGAGTATTTTAGAGGCCAGGTTTTTCTCAAAAATATTTTCTCATAATATATTTTTGTTAATATTGTTCTTGTGTTTGTCTTGATTCTCCTTCTCTCATATTTCTTTTTTTCTATGTGTGTTGCTCAAATTTCTATAAATAATTTTTGTAAGTTTTATTCTCATAAGATTAATATGGATATACTTTTGTATTTAACAGCTACATTTTTTAATTTAATTTCTTAGAAGTTTGTGGATACATTTTCTTATAAATTAAATATTTGATATTTCCTCCAAATATTAAAATATTTGAAAATATAAACTTATAAATTCTATTTTTTACTTCTTAAATTAAAATAAATATTCATAATGTCTCTAAAAATCATTCTTATATATTTAATGTTAGAATAATTAATATGAAAACTAATAATATGCAAATTTTAATCAAAATATGGAAGTTTAACATAATTGTGAAATATAATTCTTATTTTTGAAACAAGATAAAATATTTAATGACACTTGCCATTAGAAGTTTCACAATATTTAATTCCAATGCACTATGAAGGAAATAGAGTTATGAATGCTCTTGCTAAATATGATTCATTCCTTAATGTTTATAAAATAATATTTTCATAGGTATAAATCTTCCTCACTTTGGATTAGAGAAATTATTAAAGCAATTCTTTCTTGGTTTTGATATCACAATTCCTAAAATTGGTTTGATTTGAAAATAATGTGTTTTAGATATTTGTAAAACTACAAGTAACAGTTTTTTTTATCTATGCTCAAACTTTGTTTAGAGTGGTTGTTTCTATTTTATAGGCGATTCATATGTGTAGATTTATTTTAGAAGTTAGTTATGTTAATTTTTGTCATTTAAAATTTATAGTTATGTTTTATGTTATCTTTTTTGACCTTCTTATCAAACTATTTGATTTCATATTGTCATCACTAGGGTCAAATTTTCCTCCTTGCAATTCTAAGAATTTTATTGCTAAGAAATATATGTGTCCCTAGATACCTTGGTGTAAAGCAATTATAAATCATAATTTTGAGCCCAAAGTATAAATTTCATGATGAATTGTCAACTGTCATTAATTCTCTCTTGCACACTAGCAATAAAAATCTCTAAAATATGGAAAACTTAGGTTTACTAAGGGGTGAAAGTGCAATATTTTGGAACATTTTTAATTTATTTTACACTAATTTTTTCTTGGAAAATATACTTGTACCATCATAACACCCACCACATGAGTAAGAATTTGATGTTGAAAATTTCAACGAGTTTAGGATGTTGAGGGATTTTTTGTATTGAATGGTTAGGACATATTTACAAATATAGAAACACTTAAATCCAAACCAAGATTTATAATTCTTCAATGGTGTTCAAATGTTTCGCATTGCCATGGTTGTATAATAAGGATCCTAAAAATGAAGTGGACATGAAAATATCCTTGTTCTAATTCCCTTCCCTTCAAACCATCATGGCACTCATTCTAGAAGTTGTCTATTCAAAATTATAATTTATCACCAAATTAAACTAGGATGAATCACTAGATTGTTAAGAACTAACTAGCCTAATGTCAAAGAATCTATAAAGATGAAATCAAACATTTGGATTAAGATATATAATTTATTGTGAGAGACCATATCAATGCTACTATTTTTCAAAACAAACCTCCTTCCCTAGTCCAGGCCTATATTGATTTCCCTATCATTGTCCATGAGTGTCTCCTTTAAGCCAAGAGATATGTGTAGAAAAAAAATTTAGATCTCAAGTTAGTGATGATGCATGCAAAAACAAATATTGTTGTAATTTTTTTACTCCCAACACTTCATATAATCTCATTGCTCAATCTATTAGTACCATCCCTCTCAAGGAAGATCTATAATTGGATTGATTTAAATAAGAAATCTCCAATCTAATGGAGTGACCCTTAGATTCTTATACTATATCAACAGAAGAGAACCACATGTGTGGTAAGTTATGAAACTTGAACATTTACGACATTGTAAATAAATTCATGGAAGATGAGGTTTAGGGCCAAGGACTAATGTGAAAAAAATTTCATCAACATTGAGAGGTAATAATAAAATGAATGTTTACTATTGTTCATTAGAGTTTGGACTAAACTTAATGTTCTATATTTAATATTTCAAGTTATAAGGTATTCTCTTAAGCACTAGTATAATTATCATTTTTTTTCATTTATTATGGTTTATCTATTAGAATATCATATTGATTCTTGTTTGTACTTTGTCATAAAATTATAATCATTTTTACTCAATGGGTCCACCTCTAAGAAATGCTTCCACTTTACATGTCACTTGGGCTTTCTCATTTGAATTTTTTAGTGAAGTAAATGCATCATATCTTTTATATTTCTTGTTCAATTTTTAATATATTTTATTAATTTTCTCTTAGTTTAAAAATATTTCACATTTCAAGTGGCATTATCTATTATAATAAAACATTCTAAATTTTGTAGATATGAGGAAGGAATACTAGATCACAAATTACATCAATGGGGGTAACTTGTTCGCTAAAGAATAACATATCTATTATTGTATACAAGTTCATGGAGATTTTTTCTTAAAATTGTATTAAATGAATAGATGGAACACCTTAATACATGCACACACTCTTATCCTTGAAAAATATATTTGCATGCATTTAACACAACTATAATTAAAATAAAGTAGATGATTTTTTAGAGAATAGTCACATAGATAGTTATTTTGAATATTTGGTAATAGGTTGAAATAAAATAATTAAATTGATATAGATCAATAAAATAATTTAATTTCTAAGTTGGATCTATATCAATTTAATTATTTATATGCATAACTACATATTAAAAATATTACATTGTTTTTACATCAAAAGTTTATTGTTAATTTTGTAATGAAGTATTATAAAATTAAAATTATGAAACTATAACAAATAGGTGTTTATTTTTCATAAGTACTTCATTTATAATTCCATTCCTTCTTACTAACTGTGGACAAATATTTTGTCACCCAAATGCTTTCTAACACTTCTAGGGTTTTTCACCTAAAAGGAGAAAGAGATGGGCCAAAATGGGCAATGTCCTCATTCAAGATTAATATAAGTGAGATGAATTATGTCTAATTAAGATTCTCTAATGCTCTAACCTGAAAAATGAAATGATCTAATGGTGCAAAAAAAACCTAAGAAATGCAACTTGTTTGAAAACACAATGTGATATGCAGAAATGCCTAAAAATGCAAGTAAATGATGAAATAATAGAACATAATGAAAGAGGTGCACCTGGAATATGGAATTTGCTGTTGGGAGATTCTGGAATCCTGAAAAATTATCTGAAAATACTAATTGGGACACTTACGCTAGGTTGGGCAACTTAGTCCCAGTTTCGAGAAAATTTGTCAGAACATGAATTTGCCAAATGGGTGTCCAAAAAGTCAAAATCACTTTTCAGGACCAGAAGCAAGACTAATCTACCAGTAGTGGCAACTTAGTCCTCCTATAAATTTTAGGAGTTTCAGGATCTTGTAGTCTCAGGTCTACACTTGCTTTCTTGGCAAGTGTCTGCACTTAATTCTGTAGAAAATAGGGTAAAACAAGTCTCTCCAAGTTTGAATTAGGGTTGTGATGACTTGATCGAATTTAAAGACTTCTTGAACACTTTTCAACATCTATTTTCTTGATAAATCTACAAACACCCGTGCAAAAGGGGAAAAATGGTTGAGGGTTAGAGTATAGGGGTTTGCATTGGTCAAACCCCACTTTAGTAATCAAACCCTATGAAATGAAATGAAATGAAAGGAGAATGATAAATAAAAAACATGAAATGTCATAAACTTACCAATCCCTTGATGTAGAAATCTGAAGATATTCAATGAAGTGCTCCAATGGATGGCTTGATAATGCTTGATAATGCTTGATTGCTTAATTGCTTAAGAATTATGATTGCTTGAATGCTTGAAGAACTAAGAGACTGTAGGAGATGGGAGACCAAAAATGAGGGGAAAAACCCTTATTTATACTTGATTTTACTAAAATTTCCTAAAAATAACACATCATAGGCTGACCTCAAGGGTTAAAGGACAAAATTCTGCTAGAAATTTAAAATTATTTTGAGTTTTGTGCCAAAAAGGACTAAGTCACCCCTACTGGTGACTTAGTCCCACTTAAGAAAATTAAATGGGTGTCGATAATTATGGGGAATTAAATGTTTTCCAATGGGAGTATCCTCAAAAACACACTGAAAAATAACCAAAAAGTATATTAAAGGGTCATTTATACATGAGAAAGGTTGAATTAGTGATGACAAGTCTAGAAAAGAATGAAAGTGAGTTACAACACTTTACAACACTTTGAAATAAGACTTGGTAAATAATAAAAAGGAATTATTTAGGTGAATTATGATGAAAGGGCCCTAGAAAAGTGTGAAATTGGGATACAACACCTCCCAACACTTTTACAAGACATCCTAGAAGTCTTAATGATTCACAAAGGTCCAAGACCTAATGTGAACATGTTGACCACACTACAACATTAGACCTAGGAGAAATCAAGCCAAAGTCCAAAAGAGAGACTCAAGTGAGCATAAAAATTTCAACTATACAATTTTTGGCGACACATTAAGCCCCCACTTTAGTGAGAGAATGAACTTGCTTCAAACTCTCACTAAAGTAGCTCAACATGCACATCAAGAGGGGTCCAAATGCACACACATTGGTAAGATGGAACATCAATCAAGAGGGATGATCAAGCCCCTAGGATCATAGTATCAAAGCAAACCAAACATAAGTGCAAAGGAACACACAAGAAGGTGATGAAAAATAATGAAAGATTTGATCATATTTCCAGCTAGTTGTGGATTAGATCTAGGCTATTTGTTTTGAAAAAGAAAATGTGCACTCACTCTGGGGAAATGAGACTTATAATTATTTTCCAGGTGAGAAAGCCTAAGTATACTCACCCTAGGGCCATGGAACTTCAAGTTGTCTACGGGGTGAGAAGACCTAAAAGGTGAGGAACATATGCTCGATTGGTATGCACTCACACAAGTAGGTGGCTATGGGGAAAATTTGTGCCATTGGGCTTTCCCGTTAAACCATATTAAATTTATACCCCCTGATAACTTTAATAAGGTGCAACAAAGGACAATGTTGGTTCGTGCTCCATGAGACAAGCAAAGATTTATATGATTAGAACTCATGAACAAATGTAAAGGTACCACAGGCATGCAAGTTGTGTTATGCAAGGTGGCCATGTAAAAATGAAAAAATGCAAAAGAAGGTTCAAATTAATCTTGTTTGGTTCATGCAAGGTCTATCACTTAGGGAACATTGTGCCTAATGTCTCCAAGAGAGGACCAATCAAAGAATAAAATATTCACAACTTAGGGGATGCAGTGTGTCGCATTAGGCCACTAAGAGGAATGTAATAAGCTATGATAGATCACACTTATGAAGGAAATCACACCCAATGTCATCCACAAAGTGACAAATGCATCGTATAAAGTAACAAGACTACACTAAGAACCAAGAAAAATAAAAATGCAAATGAATAATGTAAATTTATGCCCCCACTTTAAAGGAATTGCTACACACCGTTCTGTGAGAAATTACTTTAAAGTAGAAAAAAAAAACAAGACATGCGAGCCAACTTGGAAAGCCCCTATGCCAAGTCATATGTTTTTGAGTAAGGTTGTTTCATGTGAAGGAAAAGGAATGAAAGAAAGAAGGGTTGCACCCAAAAGGAACACACCAAACACAAGGGATCTATGGATTTGGGGTCAGTATGTTTGTTGCTGAAATGTTTTTATTAAAGAGCTTGGAACTATCATCATTCCTTGAATACATGGAACTGGAAGAATGACAAAAAGAGAGTGAAAACAAAAGAAAAATAAAGTTTGTTTTGGGTCAACATGGAAGAGACATTGCAGTCTCAACACTTTGCATCATCCCCAAAAGGAGAAACACAAGTGAAAAGAAAACGAAAAGGTGAAAGAAAAGGAAAAACTTTTGGGTCAACATGAAGGAGACATTTCTGTCTCAATGCCTTGTGTCATCCCCAAAAGGAAAACATAGAACAAAAAGCGAAAAAGAAAGTGAAAGGACCTTTTGGGTCAACATGGAAGATAGATAGGGTGTCTCAACACTTTGTGTCATCCCCAAAAGGAAAACACAAAAGAAAAAAAGAAAAAGAAAATGAAAGGATCTTTTGAGTCAACATGGAAGAGACATAGGGTGTTTCAACACTTTGCATCATCCCCAAAAGGAAAACATAAAACAAAAGTGAAAAAGGTAGTGTACGACATATAGAAGAATAGAGGTACAAATAGAGGAAGTGCACAAAGAGAGAGAGAACATCAAACACACATTACAAGGGAACATGATACACACATAGAAATGCCAAAGAAAAAGAAAAAGAAAAAACTCAAAAAAAGGCTAGTAAGGTGAGTGCAAGTCAACCATCTAATAGGTCATCCACCTCCCAATCATGTTTAGTGTATTGTTAGAGCAGTTGATTGTCCAATGGTGGAATTGTAAGTGTCGAACTAGGAGATGTATCAGGTTCTTCACTTGGTGTGATAGATTTATCATTTAAACTCATGGAAGATGAAAATAAAGAATTTAAATCGATATGCACTTCTTCATCTATCTTATAGATCTCATCATCATCGAGATTAATCATGATGGGGGGATGAATGGTAATTTCCAATGAAGGATGTATCGGGAGTGGTGGTTGTTTTATCGGATCATTTTGTTGTGAGGGTTGGACCATACTATCTTGAGGTGGGTCAGGTTGAGGAGGTTGGTCAAATATTGTGTCTGTCAAAGGAGGAGGTTGATTTTATTTGTTTTCTTTTGTTTGCAATTGACGAGCAAGTAGATGACGAGTTTTATTTTGTTTTGGAGTTGTTGAGGTGTAATAGTGGATTGATCCACCATAGGATCCTTTTCTTCCTGAGGGGGAAGAATGGAAGAAATTGAAGGAATAGGTCAATCACTTTCTCTTTTTCTTTATAAACCTATTTTATGCGAGGGGGCATGACAGGATTGGTTTCATTATCTCATGGACGTTTGAAGGAAGAAGGGGAAGTGTTTAGGGGTGGTTGATCTAAGTTTTCTTGTCCAAGTTCATGTTCAAGCATTGTCTCATCAAGGATTGGGATAACAAAATCAGATGGGCATTGGTTACGGAGGGACAATTCAGCAATTTGCTTGGCTTTATACTTTTGATAGGCAATGAAAAATAAATATTTGCAAGGGGTAATGGCCTCCATGGGTTCTAGCCAAAAGGATTATAAGGAGAAATTTCCTTTAGAAGACAAAGGGTGAAATCCGTTATGATGGATGGTGAATATGTCATTGTCATGTGAAAACTTTAAACATTTGTGTATGATTGAAGGGACAACTTTTATTGAGAGAAGCCATGGATAGCCTAGCCGCAGATGAAACTGATCCAATTGTGGAATGATAGAGAATGTAACATCCACCGTCCTAGGTCCTATTTTTAATGGAAGAAAAATAAATCCAATCATAGGGCACATGAAACCATTATATGTTTTTATCCATGCTCTTGGTTGAGCATAGTTACCTTGATATAGTTCATGTAAAACCAAAAATTCCTCTGTGATCACATTCTCACCACATGTAGGATCTATGAGTATCCCATTAGTGGGCTTATCATAAATGCATCTGGCTATGTAGAGAGGACCATCAAGAAGATTTGGAAGAATATCTTTAGAAGTGAAAGTAATATCAAGATTTTCTTAGGTTGGCCCTTACAAGGGATAACATTTATCGCTCCTACCATTTCAGCCATAGGATTAATAGAGGGTGTATCAGGATGTTCAAACTCTTTATTAACAATTATCACATCATTATTTTGAGTTTCACTAGCTTTGAAAAATAACACATTATGTTTAGGCATGAGATTGGTAAAAAACTTCATATTTTGATTAGGTGGGGCAACAGATGTATTTCCTTTTGCAACAACATTGGAAATGGATAAATGGCCAGAATCAATGAGGTCTTGCACTATGTGTTTAAGACACTTGCATTGTTCTATTTCATGTCCATTTTGTCTATGATAATGGAAATAGGCATTCTACTGAAAGGTGGGAGGCAAAGGTTTGGTTGTATCAAGTGGTTTAATGGTAGGCAAAGTGATCATCTATTGTTGTAGTAGTTGATTCATTGTGTTATGGAGTGTATCGGGTAAAGGGGTAAATTGTCTCTTTGGGTCCCCATAGGTAAAGGGAACTGTTGCTTTAACAACGAACACTTGATTAGACACTGGTTGAGTTGGTTGTGGTGGAAGCGGATTGAACTGTAAAAAGCCTTTGTTTGGTTTTCTAAAGTTTGGCGCATTGTTCTATTTTTTTGTTTAGACTTCTCAACTCGGTTAGAAGTGGAATTTCAATCATGACTAATAACCGAATTGTGGTAGTCACAAAGGGTCATGCATAAATGCACGAACAAAGGAAATTTCATCATATTCAACTTATCCTAGAGGTGAGTGTGCAAGTTTTCGATAAACATCTTTTGAAGATGTGAATCAAGAATCTTGAAATCTACTTGAGCATACAATGACTGATAACGTGAAATGAAATTAGTAACTTTTTCATTTACACTTTGTTTACATCTCATTAAATCAACCATTTTCTTTTTGGGAGTCATATGGAATTGGAAATGATTTATAAAGGCATCCACAAGTTCATTAAACGATCAGATTGAATGATTGGGTAAGTTTGAGAACCACTCCAATGTAGTGTCCTTTAAGGTCCTAGGAAATAGTTTAGCTAACAATTTATCGTTGAGGACAAAATCACTACATAAGGTTGTATAGGCATTGACATGATTAGTAGGATCTCCTTTACCTCCATACTTCTCAAACCTAGGCATCTCAATTCCTTGTGGCATCGGTGTTAAAATTTCCAATGATAATGGGCTACTATAGCCATAATAGGTGGGTGGTGTGGCTTGGTTTTGGTTTATGGTAGATGGGTAAAAGCAAGAAGTTGGGTACACCAAGAGGGGAAATCTCGGGAAAAAAAAGTTTCACTGGAAATGTATACGCATTTTCAAAGAAACGCATACGCATTACGGATCGGGTACCCGAGCCTGGATCTGAACACGTATGCGTTCAGACTTGGGTATGTGAACCTAAAACGCATACGCATTTAGAATGCGTACGCGTTATGAAATGCATATGTGTACGCGTTATGAAACGCATACGTGTTTAGAACGCGTATGCATTATGAAACACATATGCATTTAGAACACGTACGCATTTCAAGAAAGTTTTTTTTTTAAAAAATAAACGACTGTAATTTATTTTCCACCATTCTAATCCGAGAGCAAGAAGAAAAAAGGAGAGCACGTACATGTTTTAAAGGCCTTGACTGAACAAAATTTTGATTGCCACCTCCTCCCATCAACACTAGTGACCGCATCGACCTCTAGGTTGGTTGAATTTTTCATTTTTTTTTTGCTTTATATCTTTTTTTTTGTTTTTTTATTAGTATTCAATTTTTGTTTGTTTAGTGTGTTTTAGTTCAATGTTTTATAGTTTTTAATTGCATTAAAAAACCAAAAACATCAATGAAACAAAGAAATTTAAATTGTAAATTGAACACATTTAAAACTTAGAAATTTCAAAACCCTAGAAACCCTAGGTTACAAAATTTACATAGGTCCCTAAAAACTAATTTACATAGGTTAATCCTTGGACCTAAACCCTAAATGTAAACCTAAAACCCTATTTACCCTAATTTACATAAACCTAAAATGGGCTATTTACCCTAATTTACGTAAACCTAAAATGGGCTATTTACCCTAATTTACGTAAACCTAAAATGGGCTATAGCTAGACTATGTGCAATATGGATAGAGCTAGACACATAAATGTTATTAAATCAAATAAATATTAAAATGTGAAGCATGAATGATTTCTACCCATTTCTCTTATTTGGATGAGATCCTTTGTGAATTATGTAAGGATGCATTATGATCATAGTTAAGCCTTAATTTATAGGATGTTATTCATAAGATCTATAGGACGAGTGTGTAATCTAATTCCTATTTTAACTCTCATGTGTAGTGGCATTGTTCTAGATTAGGAAAACTAAATTTTGTACTTTCTCTAAACTAGTTTATCAAAACTAACTTGTAGCATGAACATTTCAATTTGGAAAATTCAAATTACATTTTTGAGAAACTTGTAGTTTAGGGTTTAGATCTCCTCTTCCTTTTTAAATCATCCAAGAGTGCTTAGAGGTCCAAATAGGTTCAAAATCCATCATAACTCAACAACTTACTTATAATTGAAATCTAAAATTCCTAATTGTTGATATATTGAAGCTATTCCTAGAATGTCACATATTTTTTTCAAAGCACTAAGTTTAGGTGGTAGGGTTTCTCATATACTTGTAAAAATTTATTCATGTGTCTTCTATATGTTTTAATGCCATCAAATCTCTAAATCTAAACTCTAAACCCTAATTTAGCATTCATTTTGTTGTAGGACCTTAAAATTAAATTTGGTTGCCTTTCAATTCTATAACCAAAGGTTTATTTTCTAAGATTATTTATTTATTGAATTGATCAATTGATTCCTCACTTAGTGGCAGTTAGGTTCTTTTTTTGAAAAGCCATGCACGTCTATAATTTATATAAATATTCAAAGGAAGAGTCTATGTCATAGAAACATTTCAAAAAATATATGATTAGAAAAAATTGGGTCTAGGGTTTAGGGTTTACGGTTTAGATCTCCTCTTCCTTTTTAAATCATCCAAGAGTGCTTAGAGGTCCAAATAGGTTAAAAATCCATCATGTGTCTTCTATATGTTTTCATGTCATCAAATCTCTTTAAATCTAAACCCTAAACCCTAATTTAACATTCATTTTGTTGTAGGACCTTATAATTAAATTTGGTTGCCTTTCAATTCTATAACCAAAGGTTTATTTTCTAAGATTATTTATTTATTGAATTGATCAATTGATTCCTCACTTAGTGGCAGTTAGGTTCTTTTTTTGAAAAGCCATGCACATCTAGAATTTATATAAATATTCAAAGGAAGAGTCTATGTCATAGAAGCATTTCAAAAATATATGATTAGAAAAAAAATTGGGTCTAGGGTTTAGGGTTTAGATCTCCTCTTCCTTTTTAAATCATCCAAGAGTGCTTGGAGGTCCAAATATGTTCAAAATCCATCATGTGTCTTCTATATGTTTTCATGTCATCAAATCTCTAAATCTAAACCCTAAACCCTTATTTAGCATTAATTTTGTTGTAGGACCTTAAAATTAAATTTGGTTGCCTTAGGTAACTCCACCAAATTTTATTCCTTTAAGACATGGAACATTTTTTCCTAGTCCACCTTACTAGACATAGATCCCCTTAAGCCATCCTATCACCCTAAATCGTAAATTTATGTCTTAAGGGGTCCTAATATGACATTTCTTAAGGGGATCAAAGAAGTTCTCAAAATTTGGTGAGTAGAGCTCAAGCTCATCTTTGTTTATTTTGTACATTGCAATTAGGTCACTATCATATATCTATGTGTCCCTTTGAATGTATTATATAAATTTTTCATTCTTATCTTTAGTATTCTTTGAAAACAATGAACGAGATTATAAATTTTAATGTTAGTGTTAAACTTATAATTCCTTCTTAACTACTTTGTCCCACTATAGAGATCTTGTGTCTCTTAGATGAGTTCTTGAGAGTTACTTAGGCCAACTTGTAGAGTGAAGTTGAAATAAAGAGATTGTGTAAGCGTTATTATCTATTTTAGGATGGGTCAACACATGTGAGAGTAGTATTTTCATGCATTATTAGTGACTGTGGTGTTGCCATTTTGTTATTTCCTAGGAATCCTTATCTCTATATATTGGATTCTTGGGGTAGAAGATGTATGCAATGTATTTTATAGAGTTATTCTATCCTTTTTTTTAATAGGATTAGGATTTTTGATATCATTGTTGTATTCTATAGAATCCCTATGAGTATATTATAACCATAAATCATCTAACAATGCATTGAGTTGTGTGGTAAATTAGAGGATAGTTATTCTTGAAATAGGATTCATAAAGTATATTTATATCTCTTTCCTTCTTATAGTTGCATATATTCTTATTTCTCTCTTTTTTCCTTTATAAGTGTTGTTTACATGCCAAAGGATTCTATTTTTTTTATATTGCTTCATATAATATTCTCCTTGAAAGATTGATGTGGAAATACTTGTATGTTTAGTAGTTTAATCTTGTTTTTTAAAGTTTAATTATTAAGGGGTTTGTAGGAATTTTACATAAGATTTTTTAATCATATTTGAGGTGGGTTTTTTGGGTTCCATCTATTTGCATGTTATTGCTCAATGGCTTGTGAGTTTTGGGTAATCCTCCATTTTGTTTTTGAGCATAGAAATATTGTGGGAATTTAATATTGCTTAAGGTGGAAGATCTTGGAGTTGGTGATGTGTTTTCATGTTTCATGGTTATGACTTGCAGATCTTATTTGGTATTATGAGACTATCCTCTAAGATTAAATTTCTATTTTCATGTATTATGTGGTCATGTAAAATGGAATATTTTTCATGTTGGGTTCTTGCTTTTGGCTTCTTAGTTACATGAGAAAGTACTAGTTGTTTTGAATACTATTTAAAGTTCTTATGTTGGTTTCATTCTTTAAATCCATGGTTAAATAGAAGAATTGGATTATTGAACCCTCATTACATGTTAGTTGTAGATTTGATCTCTTAGTGACCTAGAAGCTCCCAAAAAACCTTGTTCTTCTATTTGGATGTACAAAGTGATGGTTGTGGAATATTTTGGTTGCTTAAATTTCCTAGATAACCCTCTAGCATTTTTAGATATTTGTACTTGCATTTTTCTGATTGTTGAGAATGAATCATTTTTCCTTCACTTTGGGATTAGCTAGACATAGGAGAGTATTCCTAGAGGTAGCCTTTAACAATATTTAATCACAAATAAAGATATATAAAATATAAAAAACTATAATAGTATCTATATACATGAAATTTGAAAATTTAGATAAATCAATTTATGTCCTCGGATTTAATTAAATTTTGTCATACTTGATTAATACATCTATTCATTTTGAATTGTAGGACCTTAAAATGAAATTTGGTTGCCTTAGGCAACTTCACCAAATTTTATTCCCTTAAGCCATGGACCATTTTTTCCTAAGACCTTACTACACATAGATCCCCTTAAGCCATCCTATACGCTAAATCATAAATCGATGTCTTAAGGGGAAATTTGACATTTCTTAAGGGGATAAATTTGGTGAATAGAGCTTGGTCACTCATCTTTTTTTATATTTTGTACATTGCAATTAGGTCGCTAGCATATATCTATGTGTCCCTTTCAATGTCTTCTATTAATTTTTCATTCTTATCTTTAGTATTATTTGAAAATAATGAATGAGATTAAATAAATTTTAATAAAACCCCATAATTTCATAAATCTACCCTTCATATTAACAACCCCACACTGGACTCAATTTAATGTGTGTATATGCTATGAATTTTTAATGTTATGGATTTTATAATGTTATAAATCAAATGGTCTTCAAATGAAATATATTTTGAATTTGTGCATGTTCAATGTGATTTTTAAATAACTTTCAAATTGTGTGCATTATTTAATTAGTTTGTTGATATATATTTTTTAATTGTTTAACATGCAGTTGCCATATCATTGCTCACATGGATCCATTGTTTAATTTAGAGGATTTTATGCCCAATCAAGAAATTCCTATAGATCCCATACATCCCAATCCACCACATGAACATAACCCTAACACACCTCCACATTCTCCACCGCCTAACCCCCCACCCCCTCCTATAGTTGATGAAGATCAATTAAGAGAGAATATCTGAGCAAACCTCATTGTCATTCAAGGAAATATAGATCTCATAAAAAATGAGCCTAGAGTCCCTCCCCATCTCGCACGGTTTGCATCTACGATGCAAACTATTGTCGATTTTGTTCGATCTATTGATGCGGACCTAGTTAGGTTCCATCAATGGAGAGAAGAGAGGAGACAATTCTATGTGGATGTATTGTCATATAAAGAAATCAATGACCTAAAAATTACCAAACAAGCCATGTGCTAATATTTTATTAATCCCCAAACAAACCAACCCATTCCACCCATGAAAAAATGAATTTCAATTTTATGGTGTAGGCACCTATAGATAGCTACACATTTTTGGGACAGATGGTGGATGGTGTTTGATAGTCCACCACATGGCAATAGTGAGGTGCCCTTATACTTTTTGAGAAAGTTATGGGCTGAATTTGAGTTGGGTAAAAAACCCAACTATTTTGATATGAGGTCATTTCAGGGAGTTGGGCGTGGAATGCCCCAACATAGACTAGGAGCACGTGTCAATCCTCAGTGACATGCTCCAATTGCTCCTATTGTTCCTCTTCCTTCTCCTAGTGTTCCCGCTACATTTCAGCAGTAGACCATGTTATCGACATTAGGAGAATTGAGTTCACTTTCAGGACATCTCACTCAACAGACTACACATGTGGCCACTGAAGTGGCCAATAGAGAGCATGGAGGCTTAGGCTATAGGGATACTCAGACATCCACTTCAGGTGACACACATGCATCTGGGACGGGGTCATACCTGAATTTACTATATTCTGAGGATCGTCCTACACAGGTATGTTCATCTTTTGAACTTAAATTTAATTCAAGTTTGAAATATGAAAAATTCATGTAAATAATAACATCAAATTATATATACAATATAATATTAATTCAATAAGTTTTTGGTGTAGATGCATGATCATGTGATGCCTGAAACTCAATATGATCATCGTGTGCATATGTCAAGTGTTGTAGATCTGGGCTCACCTTTTGGATAGGTACTTGAACCAATATATATTCAATAATTTGTGTGGATATATATCTAATTTAATTTGAATTTGTACACATGTGAATTGATATATTATATCTAGATGCAGGGAGGTCATACAATACCTAGTACTGACCAACCACAAGTTATAGTGGTGAGCGCTCTTGAGACATCATCAGCTTAGGTGCGTGCTTTCAAAAATTTGTTAAGTTTAAATTAAATAGACATCATAGATCTAATTTAATTTTTCATTTACATACACATGTGTCAATGATCTATACGAACTATTGTACATCTATATGTAGGAATTTCATGAGATACCCATGGTGGGCCGCGCACCTGATACATCATTGGAATTTATGCATGGAAAATCTCAAGTGCATGATCATGAGGTCATATCATTTGAGGTTGTAAACTTTACTTTAAATCTCCTATACAATTTTTATGGACCTTTTAAATATATATATATATATATATATATATATTCGAGGTTTTCACATATTGTTTGCTTTATATGAATATGCAGGATATAGTAGATCGGGCATTTACATCTTCTCAGGTGACAATTATGCTACCCATTGAAGAAAATGTGCCAGTTACAGATTCACATGATCATATGGTAATTTATGCATACTAGAAATCATTTTTACTATATAAATACTAGATATTTAATTAATTTTTTTATTATCTAAAAGTCTATATTTTCAAGTTTAAATATGTTTAATTATATCAAAATTTCTAAATAAATTTAAATCTAATTTCAAGTTTCTAGTACTCTTTTATTGCATGATGCGGGTAAATCTAGTCAACATGGAACAAAGAGGAGACTTGATTTGACCGATCAGCCTAAAAGTTAGATGGTTTTATATTTATGGACTATAGATCTCTAGTTTTATTTAAATACATGTGTTGGACTTGACATATAAATTCTATGGACTATCTTTCTCTAGTTTTACTTTGAACATGTTATTATCAAATTTGTGTTTATTTATATCAGTTGACTTTAATATGATGATTATATATGTAGTCAATTATGATATCTTGTTATGTTCATTTTCATGATTATATGCACTCATACATTAGACTATTTATATTTTATCTAATTTTAAAGTATTACATGCACTATATAAATTCTTATCTAGAATCAAATTTAATATATATAATTTATCACATGGTTAGGTGACAAATTAAAACATTCCTTAAATAGTTTAGACCATATTCATAATAAATTAAGGACATGTAATTTTAACTATTTTCCAATTAGATAGCACATATTTGAATCAATAAACAAAAAAACTATCTCCTTGTATGTATAAAATGTATAATCTATACAATTGAATAATTATATAAAAAGTGGTAAATACAAGACATGAAATTTATAATCTATAAAATTGGAACAAGATATTTAAAAAGTGACATTGAACAAACATATATAATGTATATCAAGATGTTTATTACAACTATATAATATGATGAAACATATATGTGCATGTAGATACAATTAAAACTTATCAACTTTTACGTGAAGACCAAAAATTGACATTTACATAGTCTCTTGATAAAATAATTTTTCAGTTCAACAATCACTTCGTAGATTGACTTGATGAGAACCTGCAAAAATAATTAATGTAAGTAACTACAATTTTTATGAGTCATTTAAGAAAAAAATTCATGCGAGAAAAGAATAGTATATAGTAAATTCCAGACAAATTCAAAAGATGTTTGCCATAGGATGGATTAAGGGGACCTAAGAGGATATATAGCTTAAGGGGGGTCTTAAGAGAATGGCTTAAGGGGAGTTAAGAGGATGGTTTAAGAGGATGCATCTCATGAACCCTAGGATATGGCTTAACAAGTCCTAAGAGGATGGCTTAAGGGGAATTATGAGAGTCCTTTAATAGGATGGCTTAAGGGGATGTAAGAGGGTGGATTAAGGGGAGTTGATAAAATGACTCAAAGGGATGTAAGAGAGTGGATTAAGGGGATGTAAGAGGGTGGATTAAGGGGAGTTGATAGAATGGATTAAAGGGATGAAAGATAGTGGATTAAGGGGATGCATGTCATGAACCTTACAATATGGACATTGATAGGCCCTAAGAGGATGGCTTAAGGGGAATTATGAGAGTCCTTTAAGAGGATGGCTTAAGGGGATGTAAGAGGGTGGATTAAGGGGAGTTGATAGAATGGATTAAAGGGATGTAAGATAGTGGATTAAGGGGATGCATGTCATGAACCTTACAATATGGATTAACAAGCCCTAAGAGGATGGCTTAAGGGGAATTATGAGAGTGACTTAAGGAATGCAAGATTATGGATTACAGGGATGTAAGAGGATATGACTTAAGGGTGCTTTAAGAGGATGGCTTAAGGGGATGAAAGAGGGTGGATTAAGGGGAGTTGATAGAATGACTTGAAGGGATGCAAGAGGGTGGATTAAGGGGAGTTGAGATAATGAATTTATACTATCAATTAAATGTATCTAGAACTATATATAGTTACCTATCTCTATATTTGAATTCCATTGTAATATATGTGCATCTCCTCTCTTGTTTGTAAAGCATCTAATTTTGGGAGACCTGAAACAAAAAATGATATAAAACTTTAATTAGGAAATGATTAAATACAAATATATATATCAATTAACTATATAAACAACTAGATATACTTACCAATATTTATTTACTCTGTTGTACCATCTGCATCCTCTCTCTTTTTTAATGCATCTATGATTGTCTCGTGATCATCCATTGAAAGTGTCCATAAAACTTTATTAGTAGGCCTCCCTTGATATCTAACTAGTTTTATATTGGTTGCCAAAATAAATGTGAATAATGTATAAGATTCTTGTGTCTTTCATAATCTTCAAATGCAGACAAGCCATTCTTTCTCATCAAATATTTTTGAAGCCAAGTGCCAACAACAACCACTGAACCAGTTGGATACTCAAAGTTGTCATCATCCACTCTAGGATGTGCCAACTTATGTTTTCTCTCAACACATCTAGCCAATCAAGAATCTATCTCCTCTTCATTCTCCTCAGGTGCAACAACAACATACACATGTCCTGCAAAAATAAATACAAAATTCAATAAAAAGTGACTTATATTTAATTCACATATAAACATCCATACATACAAAATTCAACTCAATAAATAATGTACCTTCTTGTACAAGATCTGAAACACGATCATAATCATTTGATGCGAACACTTGATTATCTTCAATTATCGTTCCATGTTGAACATTTGTCAATGTAGGCGTTAAGGCTCTTTGTTTCCATTGTTCGACCCATTCTGTATTTTCACATGTCTCCCAATCACCTGTAATACAAAATTGACAAAAACATGCCAACTTCCTTGTCCATATTGTCCATGTGTTTGCATTTGAACTCTTAAATGAATGCCATTTTGCAGATCCATTAATCATTTCACAATCTTATCAAGAAAAAATATCATTTTCTTCAACTAACCAAAAGAAGCGTCGAATTATTGAGCTCTCACTTGTTCTTGTAGATAATTTGGTATTGCACCAATCTACAATTGCACATGCATCTCTAAATTTCGCAGCATCCTCAAATTTTAGTTGCTCTCTAGCAAGAAATCTTTTCACACATGCACCTGCTCCATCGTGTTCTCCCTTACCATGACTAGCTTCAAAAAAACTCCATATGTGTTGGATATTATTTTTCTTATGAACTCTACATAACCAATAAAACATTCTAGCATTTTTTAATTGACCCGTGCAATTATCTGACCATATGAGATGTTCTAGCATTTGAATTCCTCTCTCTTTTAATTTTTTATAAAATATATCAAAACAATATTGTACAAACTCAGATGAATGTAATCGATTATCGCTTACATAAAAATGGTACTCTCTCAAAAAAATTATATTATCTTTTGTATGTCTATAAACAATGTGAACAAATATAGCTACTTGCATTGAATTATAATACTATGATTGAATTTCTTCTTGTGGAGCAAGAGTATAATTTTCAAAAAAATCAACAACTAACAATATACTTCCAATTGGGAATGTGTTTTTACATAAACGAAATTGATTATCAAGCCAAT
The DNA here is from genome assembly GCA_007258455.2 of Sequoia sempervirens. Lineage (NCBI taxonomy): Eukaryota > Viridiplantae > Streptophyta > Pinopsida > Cupressales > Cupressaceae > Sequoia > Sequoia sempervirens. The sequence goes on from VDFB02281882.1 coordinate 71,220, forward strand.
GAGAATTATGAGAGTGTTGAACATATTTAGGTACAAACTTATCTTTAAATTCATTAATAAAAGCATGCACACTAACTTTTTCCATAATTCGCTCAACACATTTTCTAGTTTTTCCATCTTTTAAAGAATACTCAACATTTTTAAAAATTTTTACATCCACTAATTGCAGTCCAAATTCATCTAAAGTACTTTCATGCATACATTCTCCTAATAATGAAAAGTTACCACATCTATCGCATTCTCCAGAAATGCATTCTTTTAAAAAAATGAGTTTCCATTTAAAGAGGGATCACAAAACAAACCTACTATAAAATCTTTGATTCTTTCAGGTGGCATATTAATGCCAAAAATGTCCTACATAATTTGGTTAGCATGCAAAGTGCATCGTATATATCGAAATATATCATAATAATAACAAAATTGTACATGAGTCTTACAACAATAAGAGATTTTTTGCCTATTAATTCTAACATACCAAGGTTTACACTTTTCGAATGATCTTTGACTTATGTTAATATTCAATGGTAAGATTGAAGCATCTAATTTTTTTTTATATAATTCAGTTTGAGTCATATCTAAGAGATTATTTGGATGAGGTTCACGAATTTTGGAACCCACCCTTAATTTTAAGACATCTCTAATGTTATGTGATACTCTTGTATTATCATGCCAAAATTTATGGATTAAATATTTAATTTCATTAGTTAGTTTCATGTCTGATCTTGGGAGTCTACCACTAAAACTCCAACATTGATTAATAGGATCCTTTTCAATACTTTCTCTTCTTTTAACAGCTCTTATCAAAGTTCTAGGATTTACTTTTACACATTTACTAATCAATCTTAACATTCTTTTATTTGAAGTTGTTTTATCAACTAGAGCAATTGTTATTGCACGACGAGCCACATTCTTATCTTTTCGATCGACTTTTCTTACCAATAACATCAATAGCATTAGCAACACTAGATATGACTTGTTCTACTGAATCATCTTTCTTTTTTTATTTTACAAAAAGACCTAATTTTTTCATCACTTTTCTCATTTTCAACATTCTCATCAATTACACCATGAGCTGACATTGGAATCCTAATTTCTTTCTATAAAAAAATATTTTATATATTTTATTTCCATAATTTCTAATTTGTCTCGAAAAAACTTTACCACGAAGGTTATCTAGCACATTTGTTTCGATTGTAAAAAAAAACATTTTCACCTTCATCCATAGGAGTTTCATTTTCATTCACACAAGGGGTTTCATTTTCATTTTCAAATGTAAAAGGGATTTCATTATCATTTTCATCAATATGAGGGATTTCATTCTCATTTACATTCTCATAAGATATAATTTCATCATTTTCTTGTTTCTGCATTGTTTCAACCCTAATATTATTGATCTTATCAATGGTGTATCTAGCTTCATCTAAACAAGCAATATCAATATTATGAAAAATTGGGTTTGAACACATACTTGGATAGATTGCTTGAATAGGTTCATTTTCCATATCATTGGGAGGTGGATTTGAAGACACACCCGAAGTTGTTTTGCATATCATTCAAAGTTGAAGTTGAAGGCACAGTTGGGTTTGTCTTCGTAATTGTATTTTCTTCTATATTCACCATCTCCACATTTGCATCATCTACATTCATTTCATCATTCATGGCTTCTTCTTCAACATTCTTGGAACTAGATGCTTCCAAATCTTTCATTTGATGATTCCTTTCTCTCCTTTCCCTTTGTCTTTTTGCCTCCTTATCTTTATTTGCTTGAACTTCTTCGGATGTCATTAAATTTCTACATCTTTTTTTTTGTCTTTGCTTATCACCCATGGTTACCAAACCCTCTTTGATGAAAAAAATAATAATCCAAGAAACTTATTTTCAAATTCCCACCTCCTTCAAATATTCAAATTAAACTATGTACTATGAAGATCATTTTTTCTATAAACTCTGAAGTACAAAAACATCATAAGTACATCCAAAAATTCACTTTTTCCAAATCTTCTTGTAAACAATTCTTGCACTTGATTCCACTTCAGAAAATTCAACCTGCACTTTGTCTCTTCCAACAATTTGAATAGAATATGCCCTGTACAAGACAAATTTGCAATAAAAAATGTAGAAAATGACACTTTTGGACCGTACTACAAAAAAGGAATGTTGCAAGAAAATCGTGTTTTACCAGAATTTTTTTAATTAGGGAAAAACGGCTATATTAGAAATGCATACGCGTTATGTTCAAGAAACGTATACACCTTTCATAACACGTATGCATTGTGTTTTCCCAACGGGCCAATGAGTAACGCGTATGCATTATGAAACGTGTACGCGTTTCATTTGAATAACGCATACGCATTTCTGTAACGCATACGTGTTATTTAAAAATTGAATTTCCACACCACATCTAGCCTTAGTTTTAGGCTTGAGAAAGGCTTGGCAATCCGAACCTTAGCCTTTGACCTGCAACTAAAAAACTAAGGCAGATTGAAGAAGAATGTCCAACTTTGACAACATAACTAATGGACTTTTCTTCTGAATGAATCTATAAAATTAAAACCCATTAGAGAACACAATGTATAATTTTTAAATATATAACTTTTGTTAATATTGTATTATGTTTGCTATTTTTTAATTAGTTTCTAAGCAAACTAGTCCTTAAACTTGAAATATCAGGTTTTTTTGGTTTTTTAATAACTTTTTATTGGTTAAGTTTTTTGTAAAAAAAATTATATGGCATCAAAATTCATACAATTCTCTACACAATGAAAAAAAAAGAGTCAAAAAATGTTTTGTTTAGGTCCAATTATGTTGTTTGTACATGTTTATTTTTAAAAAATCAATTAAGGCCAATAAAAAATTAATAAAAAGAAAATATTCAACCAAAAATTACAAAAAAAAATCCACATCAAACTTCATGTTGTTAGCTCTCATTTCCCAAAAGAAATTAGTAAAATAATTTTATTTGGGTCAAAAAGTGTTGTCTGTACACCTGCTTGGTATGGTAAAAAAATATGGACTTTTAAAAAGTGGTTTTTATAGATCCCTATCAAAATTTAATTTCTATAATCTGGGTATTTTAATAATTTACATATTTGGAAACTAGATTCAAAATTATAGATTTCATAGTACTGAATTTTTTTAATATTCATTGTGTAAGTGCCTCAAATTTTCAGTCCAAGTGTGACAAATTCTGAAAAACAGCAAAAACATTTCCACTTTTTGAGCTTTTTGTGTACCCAACTTCTTGCATCAGCCTAGATATTTGTTGAACTTGCATGGAAGAAACCATTTGAAAGAGTTGTGTAATGAGAGGGTCAGTGTAAGTGGCATGAGGTGGAAGAGATATTGGTGACAGAGTGTATGTAGTGTTGGGATAAGTGAAGGGGACACTAGTAGGGGTGAAGGGGGTAGAGAATGGAACATTCGATGCAAAAAAAGAACTAGGGATGCTAGTTGGAATAGAAAAATAAGGAGTCACATGACTAACTTGTTGCATGGTTGTTGTCACTTGAGGAGTGGTATAGGTTGGTATGGATGCGACCGTTGAAGGAGGAGGAATGTGAGATCCTCCTAGGCTAACCGTAGTGTTTGTTGGTTGAGATGTGGAAGGAACATGTTTGTTGTATATCTCAACAATTATTTTCATAACTTGTAAGCCATCGTCACTTTCAATCAAGCGATGAAGGTTTTCTATGGCAGGTATAGTAGTGGTGGAAATGTTTTCAAGGGATAAATCTTGTTGTAAATGTGCAAAATCCTCATGAATACTAATAAATTTATCTTGCAGAATTTGATCAGTTTGTGTGTCAACATGCATTGTATGTGAAGGTAAAGGTATACTAGTGGTAGTATCCATGCCTAATCCACCATTTTCCATACCAAGAGTAGGACCTATTGAGATCCCAAGGTCCACAATGAAAGTGCTATCACAAGAAGCCATGAGTCTAGAACTTCGTCTCACTAAAGTATTATCAATAGGACACCAAACACTCATACAATTACCACAAAAGATGGGGTGGATGTAAATGTGATGCAACCTAGGAATAAGAAAATAAAAATAACAAAGATTATGAAATTGAAACTAAAATGTAGTACTAGAAAATAGAAGTGCAAAAAATACGTAGAAATTGTACTAGAAAATTTAATGCAAAATATGCAAGTGGACTAAGTCGCCCAATGTGGCAATTTAGTCCCAGTGATCATTTTTTTGAGATTTTTTAGAATTTTTGAATGAAATTTTATGGTTTTTAGATGCACAGATGTAGGTACAGTGTGAAATGCAAAAAATTTAGTGTTTTTCAATGCAAAAATGCAAACTATTTGAGCTTTTCACTAATGTAATTTGGAAAACCCTAAGATGCAAATTAAAAAATGCAATACCTAATGCAATGCAAAATGAAACTTAGGATGCTCTTAAAATCAAAAGAAAAAATGTTCAAAAGTTGGGTTCACCAAAATGTGGACAAAGATTTTGGGACCCAAGTACTTTCTAACACTTCTAAGGTTTTTCACCTAAAAGGAGAAAGAGATGGGCCAAAATGGGCAATTTACTCATTCAAGATTAATGTAAGTGAGATGTATTATATCTAATTAAGATGCTCTAATGCTCTAATTTGAAAATCATATGTTCTAATGATGCAAAAAAATCTAAGAAATGCAACTTGTTTGAAAACACAATGTGATATGCAGAAATGCCTAAAAATGCAAGTAAATGATGAAGTAACAGAAAAAAATGAAAGAGGTGCACCTAGAATATGGAATCTGACATTGGGAGATTCCGGAATCCTAAAAAATTGACAGAAAATACTGACTGGCACACTTATGCCAGGCTAGGTGACTTAGTCCTAGTTTCGGGAAACTTTTTCAGAATAGGAATCTGCCAACTAGGTGTCCAAAAATGTCAAAATCACTTTTCAGGCCCGAAAGTAGGACTAATCCACCAGTACTTGTGACTTATTCCTCCTATAAATCTTAGGAGCTTTGGGATAGAATCTTGTAGTCTCAGGTCTACACTTGCTTTCTTGACAAGTGTCTGCACTTAATTCTATAGAAAATAGGGTAAAAAAAGTCTCTCCAAGCTTGAATTAGGGTTGTGATGACTTGATTGGATTTGAAGACTTCTTGACCACTTTTCAACACCTATTTTCTTGAAAAATCTAAGTACAAAGTCTGCAAACACACATGCAAAAGGGAAAAATGGTTGAGGGTTAGAGTATGGGGGTTTGCGTTCGTCAAACCCCACTTTGGTAATCAAACCCTATGAAATGAAATGAAATGAGAATGATAAATAAACAACATGCAATGTCATAAACTTACCAATCCCTTGATGTAGAAATCTAAAGATATGCAATGAAGTGCTCCAATGGATGGCTTGATAATTCTTGATTGCTTAATTGCTTGAGAATTATGATTGATTGAATGCTTGAAGAACTAAGAGATTGTAGGAGATGGAAGATGAAAAATGAGGGGAAAAACCCTTATTTATACTTGATTTTACTAAAATTTCTCAAAAATAACACATCACAGGCCAACCTCAAGGGTTAGAGGACAAAATACCACTAGAAATTATAATTATTTTGAGTTTTGTGCCAAAAAGGATTAAGTCGCCCCTACTGGTGATTTATTCCCACTTAATAAAATTAAATAGGTGTCAGGAATTATGGGGCATTAAATGTTGTTCAACGAGAGTATCCTAAAAAACACACTTAAAAATAACCAAAAAGTGTATTAAAGGGTCATTTATACATGATAAAGGGTTGAATTAGTGATGTCAAGTCTATAAAAGTTTGAAAGTGAGTTACAACACTTTACAAAACTTTGAAATAAGACTTGCTAAGTAATAAAAAGGAATTATTTAAGTGAATTATGATTAAAGGGTCCTAGAAAAGTGTGAAAGTGGGTTAGAACACTTCACAACACCTTTACAAGACATCATATAAGTCTTAATGATTCACAAAGGTCCAAGACCTAATGTGAATGTGTTGACCACATTACAACATTAGACGTAGGAAAAATCAAGCCAAAGTCCAAAAGAGAGACTCAAGTGAGCATAAAAATGTCAACTATACATTTTTTGGCGACACACTAACATCATTCATAATTCGGCTCTGTAACTTTCCCGCTTCCTTGGTTTTTGAATTCCCTCTGTGTCCTGCTCCTTATTAGACTATCACATGGGTTGGCTAGTCAGGGGGGCCAACAGGGCTCCCCAATCCTAGAATGTTGTTCCCAAGCCTCACATGGTGTTCAGTTTTGTTGTTTCCAAAAATGTTGTTCCCCATATTGATAATCCTTCTGGTACTGCTATCCCTTCTTCTTCTATTGCACTGGAAGTTGGTACAACTGGCAAGTCACCTCTATCCCCTTCCCTAGGATTGGAATCTTTTTTCTTTGAAGAAGAACTAGCTTATTTTGTGGATAAAATAGTGGGTGGTAGCTCGCTAGCTTCAGTTAGGTTGAACATGGAGGCTACCTCTTGTTCAATGATTGGTTGGGAAATTGATGTTCCTGAAGAATTGATGATTAAAGCTATGGACGACCTCAAGCTATCATTGGTGGGAAAATTCTTGGCATACCATCTGAACATAGACTAGATAAGGAACTAGGCCACCTCTATTTGGAATTTAAAAAGGCAGTGTTTTTATTAGTGTTATGCCCAAAGGTATTTTCCTATTCTCCTTTATTGTCTATGAGGGCATGTTAAAGGTTCTTATGGGAGGCCCTTGGGCATTTGATGCTAGTTTTAAGAACTTCCTCTCATTGTACAAATGGGAGCCAAGATTTGACCCTTCTGTTGACTTGGGTGCTACTCCTCCTATGTGGGTACGCCTACCTGTACTACCTTTAGAATTTTGGGATATTGGAATATTCAAGGGGATTTCCAACTCTTTTGGAAGCCTTTTGGCTATTGATAAGATAACCCAAGAAAAGTATCACTTAGTTTTTGCTCAAATTTGTGTTAATGTGGATATTAATATTTTTTTTCCTACTTCAGTTTTTTTGAAATCAAAGTTTAGAAGTTGGTCTCAACCACTAGAATATGAAAATACTAGACTATTTTGTTAATCCTGCAAAAAATTTGACCATCTAATTGAATCTTGTAATAAGAGGCCTCAAAGTGTGTCAAGTGAGGTGCCTTGTCCTATAATAAAGTCTATAGTAATGGAACCAAAGGATGTTGCTGATGATTCCCTACCAATGGTAAAAGAAAATAATGGTGGTGTGTTGGAATCCTTGAAAGAAGTAGTTCCTGAGATTGGTGAAATCTCTAAGACTCAAGAAGCAGCCCAGGAAGTCCCCCCACATATTTCCAAGGAAATGGGAAATAAGGTGATTTTGGAAGAGGCCTCTTGTGAGGACAAAAAAATAAATTTAGAAGAGCAATCGATCTTGAAGGAAATAGATGAAGAGGTGAAGAAAGTTGAAAACTCTCCTAAGAAACTAGAATTATATAAGGGTTTGGCTAATATATTTGTTCCTGGATTTGAAGAGAATAGTGAGTTTTTCGAGGAAGGAGAAATTGTCTCTTAAGTTGCTAAAGCTTCATTTTCCCCCTCTCTAGTTCAGGGAGATATCTTTTAGAAGGAAGGGAGGAATATCAAGGAGTCAATGGCTATGTTGGGTTTTCCATCTTCACCCCCAAATGAGGTGGCTGATGAAGACTAGATTCAAACTAATAGTAAGTCAAAAAAGAAACCAAATGTAGGAGGAGTAAATAAGGTTGGAAGACTTTCCCAGAAGGAAAAAAGAAACAAAGACACTGTACATGATGTGGCTTCAAATAAACAAAAGACTTTGGACTCAATTGTAGGTCTAAAGTTTAAAAAGAAGTAAGGGGGGTTGTTTCCCCTCCTTTTCTATTTCTTGGTGACTTGGTTGCCTATCCCCTTGTTAATGAAGATTCTATCCTTGAATATTAGGGGCCTTAATAGTCCTTATAAATAATTTTTGGTTAAAACTTTCCTTCTAGATAATAAATTTGATGTTCTATTACTTCAGGAAACAAAAATGAAGAAGGAAATTTTTGATAAGATTATTTTGAATAGTTGGCTGATGGTGCTTCAAAGGGTATTGTTACTCTATGGAAACTCTCAAAACTTAAGGCTCTGTGGGTTTCTCTGGGAAAAATTGTCTTATGTTTTCCTTTGAAGACCTCATTACCTCTAAAAAATGGAATCTAATTAATGTTTATGCTCCTAATTCCTGTCGTGAAAGATTGTTGCTTTGGGATTTTTTGGATGACAGTATAAAGACTAGAAAGGAGGATTTTTGAATGCTTGGAGGAGATTTCAAATCTCCACTTCTACCTTTAGAAAATTTGGGAGGCCTTGTTGACTATTCTAAAAGTATGATGGATTTGTCTAGATTTTTTAACTCTGTGGGGTTAAATGATGTCCCCCTTTTGAGTACCCAATTTACCTAGTCCAACAGGAGGCTTGGAAATCAACTAATTCAAGTTAAATTGGATAGATTCTTGGTTCCTATAATTAGAACATCTCTCAACACCTTTCTCTTTTTTCCCTTCCAATAACTAGATCTAATCATAATGCTATCATGCTAAATAGAAATGTTGACTTTGTTAAATTTCCTTTCCCCTTTAGATTTGAAATAATGTGGACCCTTCACCTCGATTTTGCTGCTCTAATTGAAAAATGGTGGAATGAACCCTTAGTTGGCACCCCTATATTTTGTATTGCTAATAAATTGAAAAGAATTAAAGAAAGAGTGAAGGGCTGGAACAAGCTTACCTTTGGTAACATTTTTGAAACAAAAAATTCCTTGGGTGAAAGGATTAAGGAAGTACAAGATAAGATGGAGTCTGGGATGGTGGATGAAGATATTTGTAACCATGAATGTAACTTGAGAACCTAATGGTTTAAGATCAACAAACAAGAGGAGATTTTTTGGAAACAAAAATCTTGTGTCTAGTGGCTCCAAGATGGGGATCGAAATACCAAATTATTCCACCAATCCACTATGAAACATAGAAGTAGGAATAGGATAAGAAAACTTAAGAAAGAAGATGAAAATTTGGTCACTATTGAAAAAGAAATTGTTGAAGAAGTTGTTGCCTTCTTCTCTTCCTTCCAAAATGAACTTGTGGCTGCCCAACAGGAATTTGATGATATCCTTCAAGTTGCCCCTAAGGTAATTTTTGATCAGGATCTCTAGGGGATGTCTAGAATTATTTCTCTATAGGAGGTGAAATATTTTGTTTTCTCTTTTGGTGCTTACAAAGCCCTTGGACCTAATGGGTTCCCCTCAACCTTCTTTAATCTATATTGAGAAATTGTAAAGTCTAATCTCTTTAATGTTGTTAGAGATATCTTCAGATATGGTAGGCTTCTTGATCAACTTAATGCTACTTTAATTGCCCTCATTCCCAAAGAGGTAGAAGTTTCTTCTATGCATGAATTTAGACCCATTAGTATTTGCAACATTGTATATAATTTTTTTTTCTAAGATAATAGTGCTAATATTGAAAGTTGTTCTAACCAAAATGATAGATTGAAACCATAAAGGATTTTTTCAAGGAAGAAGCATTTTGGATGCAGCTATAACTACCCATGAAATTCTCCACTCTATGGAACTTAGTAAAAATGCGGGGGTGACTTTGAAACTTGAAATTTCTAAAGCCTATGACAGAGTTTCATGGCCATTTTTATTTGCTATTCTCAGGAAGTTTTGGATTAATGGAATACTTCTAAAGTTGATCAATGCATGTGTTACTACCTTGAAGTGCTCGGTCTTGCTGAATGAAATTAATCATGGTTTCTTCTCTTATGGTCGTGGTCTTAGGCAAGGGGACCCTCTCTCCCCGTGCTTCTTTTTTATTGTTGCTAAGGTCCTTGGTAGAAACATCCAAAAAATTCTTGATTCTAAGGTGATGAAAGGTGACAAGGCTACTTCATCACTCCCACCTGCTTCTCATTAGCAGTTTGTTGATGATACTATTTTTTTTGGTGAAGCTTTAGTTGGTGAAGCTAGTCAATGTAAATGCATCCTAAATTACTATGCCACTATTGTGGGTCAACATATAAATTACAACAAGAGTAAGCTATACTTATTTCATGCTAACCAAATGGTGAAAGAAAAATTTGTTCAAATTTTGGGTCGTCAGGAAGTTTTTTTTCCTATTGCCAACCCTGGCCTACCCATGATCTCTAAAAAACTAGATAGTAATTACTTGAATCACATTATTGAAAGAATTCAAAAGAATTGGATGGTTGGAAAGTAAAACTTCTAAGTAAAGCTATGAAGCTTCAACTGTTAAAAGCCTCACTTCAAAATTGAACAAATCCAAAAAAGATTCTTATGGTCTTGAATAGAGGAAAGAAACATAATGGTGCTTGATGGGTGGGAGAAATTTTGTGCTCCTAAATGTGCTAGTGGAATGGTGATAACGAGAAATAAAATATTTAATAAAGCTCTGGTAGCTAAACTGGGATGAATTTTTTTGGAAGGAAATAAAGACTAGGTCAAGATCCTTAAAGCTAAATACCTTACAAACAAAGACCAGGGTTGTTTCCTCACTATTTTTGACCTTCCTTATGGTTCTATCTTCTGGAACCACCTAATTAAAACTAAAAGTGTGCTAAGAAAGGGTGCAAGAATGTACATTAGTAATGGTATGGAAATTGACTTTGGGAAAGACTCTTGAAATAATGGGCCCCCACTCTCATCGCTAAATGACCTCAACCCCCTGAAACAAAGATTGAGCAAAACTTGTGGCAAGAAGGTTATTGGCTATATTAACTAGGAGGAAGTTGAGCCTAGGTGGATGGAATTTAACAACCTGCTCAAGGGAGCTAACTTGAGAGGTGATAAACAAAAAACTGGGAGATTACGGTGCAAAGGCTTAGTTGCTTAATTGGGGAGGCCACTTGGTTCTCTAAAGATAGGAAGGATGAAAGATTATGGATTGATAACCCATCAAAACAAAATTTCTATCAAAAATGCCTATGAGAAATTATAAAAACCTTTAATAGCAAACATGGATCCTTTTTGGAATAAAGTGTGGATAAAAATTTTGAATCCTAAAGTTAACTACTTTTGGTGGGCTGCTACAAATGGAAAAATCCTAACTATTGACAACCTAGTTAGAAGGGGGTTCCATTTGGTTAATAGATGTGTCCTTTGCAAAGAGGAGGAAGAGACAATTATGCACATGCTTTTCCATTTTCTATTCTCAAGAGAAATTTGGTCCTTCTTCCTCCCCTTGTTATGCACTAATTGAGTTTCCTCTCCTTCCATAAAAATGTTTATTGATAGTTGGTCCTTTAGCCCTTACTCTCACAAGATCATTGTGGATATTTGGAATCAAGTCCCGCCTTTCATGACATGGGGGATTTGGAAGGAGAGAAACAATAAGATCTTTGGTGAAACTGAGAGAAACAACAATGAGTTATGTATGGTCATAAACACAAATTATGGAAAATGTGGAAACAGGGGGATACAACCACTTTAAGGTCATGCCTTCATACAAGGAAATAAAAATCAAACAATTGTGGGGTCTAAAAAAGGATCTTACTAATATTAACTTGAATACTTATCTTTCAAGGAATACTACTATTTGGAACCCTCTGGAGAGGGATTGTATCAAATACAATTTTGATGGCTGCTCCAAAGGTAACCCTATCTTGGTAGGGGTTGAAGGCCTTATAAGAAACCATATTGGTGATTGTATAGTTGGTTATGAGAAAATGTTGGAATATATTCTAACAACAAACCAGAGGCCATGTCTACTTGGGGAGGTACCAAGCTGTTAAGAGATTTAGGTTTCTAGAAAGTTATTTTGGAAGGAGATTCTAAACTGATTGTTGATATTTTGAAGGGTGATAGTGTTGTTCCCTGATAAATAAGAGATATAATGGATAATTGTAAGATGCATATGCGGTTTTTCACTCATTGTAGAATTTGACATTTTTATAGAGAGGGAAATTGCTCCATATATATTGTTGCTAACAAGGCTCTTAAGTGTAGCTTTTGGTCTCATTGGGAGTATAGCCAATTACCAAGGGAAATAAAGGATAATGTGTTAATTTTTTTTTTTTAAATGTTTACAACTTATGAGTTCTGGATAAGGGGCTTGAGAAGGGTGATATTAGATCCAGTGATAGAATGAGATTAAAATTTAATGATTATAAGGTTGGCATGCTCCAAATCAAGGTTAATGATAAGAAGATTATCATTAGGCATATAATTAATGAGGTAATCATTCCCAAGCACTCTTTGTATCACATATTGAATTGCAACTACATGTTGAATTTCAAAAATCTTTGATGTTCCAAATATATCATCCCACAACATTTTTGAGGCTCAACTTGACTTTGATAGTCTGACGGTATTTATTATGAGGAAGGGTAATCATTTCAATTCTATCCTCGACTTTGAGTTTGTGGCATCCCTCATTTGGTAGACTTGTATAAACAATATAAACAAAAACCTTCTTCTCACTATCTCTAAGTGTTTTCTCTACAAGTTTGGAGTCTATAGTGGTGGTGTGGTAATTTTTTGGGGTGGAATGAAGAGAATTGTTAATCAGACGAAAAGATTCAAAAGTTTACAAACTTCTAAAATGGGTGTGCCTAGGAAACACATTGAACCCCCTAATTGTTCTACTCTTAAGAAAAATTCTAATATGTAGGAGATTTTTAGAAGGGAGGGCATGACTTCCTTCTTCAACATAATGAAGGGATATAATGAAAATATGACAACCAAGTTCACCAATTCCTAGAAAAAAAGGGAATGTGTCAATTGGGGTGGTGAAATTTGAAGTCATGACACAATTTATAGCTGAAGCTACTAGTCTGATAAATGATGGAAGAAAGGTGGCAAAGAAAAGTGGTGTAGATTATCAATTTGTGGAAAAATTATTGCACGATGGTGAAAAGCTAATGAGGTTTTAGAATGGATATGTGCAACTTTCACTCCCTCTGTCATTTGACCTGGTAAGCATGTTTTTTATATGCTACTTTACCCTTGAAGGTAGGTACATGATGGTTCATGCCTACCATTTTCCTATTCTCAATCATATCTACCATAACAATAGGATCAAATTTCCCTTCTATTTGCTATCCTCTCTGCAACAAAACATTGAGAATGGGGCATCGCCCCCTCTACAGTAGGGTTTAATGTTGAGTCTTTACAAATTTTCCCTTGCAAATAACCTCCATGGCAACCTGTTGTTGGTTAGGTAGGATAACCCACACCAAAATGAAGATGACGAAGGTTTACCCCAGGATGGTGAGGATATGAACCCAGTGCCTAACACTAGGTCTACAACCTAGCATTTTATTTTTTTAGAGGGCTCTTCCTTGATTGCTACCCCTTTTTCCATCTCTAGTACTAAATCCTCTAGCTCTAAACCTCAAAAAGCCTCTGTGGAGAAATCCCTTGAGTATGTGTTGTTCAAAGTCACCCCATAAAAAAGGAAACATTCATCACTGCTGCTTGAACCCCCCAAGATTTTTTTTGAAAAAAGGTAAAAAGAAGAATGAGGAAGTAATAACAATTACTGAAGATCTTGAGGGAAACCAAAGGGAGGAAGTGAAGGATGGGAAGACGGGTATGATCCATGGAGGCCAAAGATCGGCAAGGTTAGCCAAGGTCACATATGTGGATAAAAAAGGGAAACAAAAAGAAATTGAGTTAGGTGAAGAGGAACAACTAACTGTGGAAGATTTCAAACCTCAGGTGGATGAGGAAAGTGAAGATATGGGGTTTGAAGATAGTGCCTTTGAGAAGAGAGAAGAAGATGTTGAGGATGATACTGATGATAAGGAGGAAGAAATTGAGAGGGAAGAGGATATTGGGGATATGGAGAAGAAGGTCACTAAAATGAAGGACAAACCCCAAGATGCTACTATTCCTAAAGATACTAATGTTCCTTTCTTGAAAAGAAGAATAACCTTTTTGTAGGTTCAAATGGAAGATATGGAGAAAGTGATCATCACTTCGATGAAGGTGACCAATGGTTTGATGCACTATGCCATGGTGGGAGCAATTATTGGTCAGACTAAGATAAAGAGGAAGTTGAAGGAGATCAAGAAACATGAAGAAGAAAATGACCTACCACACCAAGATGGCCCAAACTAGAGGGAATTTATTTCCCAGATTGGTGAAAATTGGGCACTGATTGTTAAATCCAATTAATGGCTCTATTGTTCTACTATGTTCTTCTTTGTGTTCTAGTCTTATGTATGCTCTTAAACAATTATTTCTCCATTTGATTGTCTCAGACTATTATTTTTTGATGGCTATGTTATTATTTAAGACTTGTTGGTTTATGGTTATTCTTTTTATGGTCTGTGTACCATATTTTGGGTTAATATGTGGTATGATCTTGTTTTTTTATTATACTTACATTGATCTTGTGGATGCTCCTATTGGTTATCTAGCCTACAAGCCACTTATGAAAACTTAATAGTAATTGTCTATTGTTGTTTTTTGGATTTGGATGGTGTTGTTTCCCCAACCTATTTTACTGTCTGTGGTTTTGGCTACTTTGTTACCACATGATTAGGGCCCTTCCCTACTAATGTAATAAAAAAAAAAGGTGTTTATATACATATTCAAAATCCTTCAAATTATATTCATTATATATATATATATATATTGTACAACCACATCCATATATATAAATAAAATTCAAAAGCAAAAGAAAGAGAAAACATAAATGTCCAAGTTATCAAGATTGACGAATTGAATTTGTAATGTAAAATAGAATTTAAATGAATTGAATGAAATGGTGATAGGTATTCCCTTTATTAATTTAGCATCAATATACATTGCATGAGATGTAGGATGATATGATAGTACCAACATATTAATATAATATTATATGTATTATATATATGTAGGACACTAAATACACATATAAACACTAACACCTTTAATATCATAGCAATATAAGATGACGTGATCCAAAGTTGTATCACATGCAATAGTAACTCAATGAGAAACATAAAAAATGTGTCTTATACATTCTAATATACCCTATTAAAACTTAACTTGGAGAAACCAAGAGGAAGGTTAATTTTATATTTTTTTTTAAAAAGGAGAGGATGCTCGAACATCCCCTTAACGAAAAAATCATAAAATATAAGAATTTTTCAAATGCTTGCTCTCACAACAATTTTTTCATCCATACATGATAATTAAAAATAAGAATCATCCATGAATTCATCAAAATATCTTTGCTACAAGTTGTATCCAATCTTAAATATCCTTTCCAACAAATAAGATTAGAACTATTATGAATTGATTAAAATAATTAAATTGTATATGCAAAAAAAAAATCTTCCTTATATGTAAATAATAAAGGATAAACAAATCCAAGGGGTAATTATATCCTCATCATCCAAAGGAACAATTGAATGGTCAAATAAAGTGCCTCCATATTATAGACACTTATACTCTGTACATGTTGAGTAAGCTTTCTCTAGATGATAAATAAGGATGAGATGGTTGTTGTTAAAATAATGAATCCAACCATAAATATAAATATTTATTTTAGTACTCAAATATTTGATCATCATGAATATGTCTCAAAACCTACAACATCCAAACATGCAAGAAAAAAATATGAATCATGTTAGTGATAGGAGATCATAAATGGAAATAAAGAGACTATAAATATAAATTATAACAAAGGGTTCATCCAAGATTTATATCTACTAAAGAAAAAAATTATCCAAGAAAGTACCAACTCCATGTCATCCATGAAAAATTGCAATGAGCAACACTCATATTGAAATTCCTTGCACCAATAAATGAAAGTAACATCCATGAATATTGAAATATAGAATATTAAAACTTAAATAGGACAATGATTCTTCTTGTGATATCTCATTATGATAGTGCAAACTCCCACTCAACATGTACCTAGGGTTGGGACCCGCCCATAATTGGGGAAGCTCCATACTAACACATGTTTACCTTGTGTGCTACCTCTAGGTCTTTTAGTGAGTTGAAAACCCCATCCTTAACACTCGTCATACTTGTTCTCATTGTTGATAGAAAAACCATGACTAAATTCTAAGGTTTAATATTATCTAATATGTAGTAAACCTCAATATGATACAGTAGAAAGGGATAACTTAGATATGCCATAATTATAAACTAAATTATAATAAAAGTATAAACATTTATAAATATACACTCATAAAATAATGTATATACTCTCACTTATCATCTTCCTTACTCTCACATATATTTTATTCATATGATTCATTCTCTTATCTCCTATATTTCCCTTATTTATATAGCCTCTTAATGCCTTTCCATCATATCCTTTCAAAATAACACCTAATTATCTTATCCTCATGAATTTAATTTTTCCTTTATGATATTTTACACTTTTATAGCTAATTTAGGCATATTATATGTGTTTAAGGACTATTTGAGTGGTATATAATGGATATATGGGTCTAGAAATGTCCCAAATTACATTTGTGGTGCCTCAAAAACTTTCATATATTACTATCACTCAAAACAAAGCCAATATTTTGGTATAGTGGCACATCACATTGGTATCAAAGTTGAGGTCTTGAGGTCAAGCCTTGTGGAGCATGGTCGCCCTATGATGTATCATCATGGTGGCATAAACTATTTTTGTGCATGTACCTATGTTAGGACCCACCTATAATTAAGTGGAATCCATGCTACTACATGCATGCCTTGTGTGAACCTTTAAGCATTCAAGTGGGATGAAAAAATAACTTTTAATGCTAATGGTGCTTGTTCTCACCATGAAGTCAATATTTTTGTATAGTGGCATATCGTAGTGGAAGAATACTTGTAATGTCCCAAATTGTAAGCATGAGAGTAAAAAGTCACCTTCTAGCTTTGAGTAGGGTTTTTGGTTTCCTCATGCTATCATACCTTCTCTCCAACTCTTGCCTTGTATTACTCATCGAGAATTCAAAATTTCCCATGTTGGATTATTTTTTCCTTCATTCCTCTCAACTAGATGGTTCCTTGGTTCCCCAAATATTAGACGTTCAAAATTTCCCTTATCAATATACATTTTCACTCTTAGGCATGTGAATCTCTAGGTTTCTCTCCTCTTCCTTTCCTTGGTAGTGACTAAGCCATATTCTTGATCCTTGATTGCTAAGGTATCATAAATCCTCATGCCCCACCCTTTATATATTGTGGGCTCCCAAAATTTCTATTATTAATATACTAGAAAGTTATGAAATATCCCAAGAATATTTAACCCTAATTCTTATTCCTTCATGTCACTACTGGGTAAGAGGATTTTTGTGTCCTTCCTTCTTTGCATTATTAGTCATTTTGTGACATTCCCAATCCATGATCCTTCTTGGTATTAGATATGTGGAAATCCAAATCCTCCCTCTATCTAGTAGAGGGTATCTCCTAGCCTCAATCCCCACTCCCTCTTTCAATAGTAACCCATAAATCTTGATCCCAAAAACATATAGTACTAGGTTTCTTATAACCATGATCTCCACTCTCCTATAGTGAGTATTCCATAACTAAAACCCTTGAAGCCTCATGTACTGGGTATTCCTTGACCTCAATCCCCACTCCCCCCTTCAACATGTATCCTTGAGGTTTGAAACTTGACACCCCTTACATAAAATATCTCCTAACTCTAACCCTTGTCATCTCCTCTATAAATTATTCCCTATCCTTGATCCTAAACACCTCATATAACAAGTATTACCTAGCCTTGATCCCTACTCTCTTGTGGAATAAATAATCCTAAATATTAATCCATGGATCCCCTTACAATAGGTATCTCTTGACATCAATCCTTAGTACTAGGCATGCCTTTCCATAAAATATTATTGTTCAAACAAGGACTCTAGTCATTTAAATATATTAAATAGGTGTGAAAATATAAAATGCCTACCAACACACATGTGGGTCCCATGTTAGGCCTTCAATCTAATACACTTGTGCATTTTGGGATATTTTCCCAACCATTATAAATCCTAACTTGTAGAGTTAAATACTTGTGCTTTCTTGGCGAATCACTCTTAGGTTATAGAGATCAATGGATGAAACCCCATTGGTTTCCCTAGAGTTTAGAGAATTAAAAAACTTCAAGTTCCTATAGGTAGCTTCATTATGATATTATAACTACACTTCAAGCTTTGAATATTTATAGTAGCCTATTGGGTGTCTCAACATTTTTGGAATCTCAAGAAACAATTGAAAATATTTGTTATCAACTAAATTTGAGTAGATCCTTAATAATTATTGGGATAAAATATATTTAAATAAAATAATATGATTAAAATACATTGGTTCTAATAATTTATCTATCTCCAACTTTATTTTATTAGTTTATGGCTTTTTAGATTTAAGCATTTTATAATGAATATAAATTTTGGTTATGTAAATTTAGAAATTTTAAAGAATATTTTGGCTTAGAGTAATCATAATGGTATTAGAGCATTACTATTGCAAACGTATAGGTTAAACTAGTTGTTGATTCTTTCTAATGAGAGAGAAATTGGGTATCAAAGAAGAGAGCAAAGGGGAATATAAACACAATGCCAAAATAAGGAAGGAAATATAGAAAAATGAGAAAGAGGAAAATAAACACTAGCCGAAGAAGAGAAATATTATTTCTTCCATGAGGTTCTAGTTAGGATTCAGTGAGAGCAAGATGGATTGATAGACCTAATGTATAAACATTGCATGCTCTAAATAATGAAAATGCAAAACCTAATAAAACATCTTAAGGAGAAGGGAGTACATTGAAAAATCCCCAATGTATGGTTAACTCCATATCTAAGCCATCAAGACCTATATTTCTACAAAAATGAAATAAGGAAGAGAATGGTTTAGAAGGTCCTTTTCTAGAGGATATAGATATAATTGTAAATAAATAATAGGGAAAATGAGAAGATTATAGGAATAAGTTTTATTTTGTTAGATACTGGGAATTACAAAAGAAGAGAGTCCCAAAAGTATGGACCCTTGATGGCAGTAGAAATAATGAAAAAAATATCATTGTAACAAAAATTGGTATTTTTAATTCCCATACCTTTGATGGTAATAGAAAGCTCTCCATAAGTTTTGTTGTTAAAATTGTAGACTTACTTTAGTCTCAAATATATGGAGGAGGATAATTTTAATTCCCCTACCTTTGATGGTAATAGAAAGCTCTCCATAAGTTTGGTTGTTAAAATTGTAAACTTATTTTAGTCTCAAATATATGGAGGAGGAGGATACCATTAAATTTTCTACCCTACACTTATAAGGTGTTGTTCACAATTGGTGGAACTATGAATTCATTTAGAGGCATAACCCTGTGCATACTTTTGATGACTTTATTTAAAGGATGTTGGATTGTTTTGAGAAAAAAAAATAAAGATGAGTATTTTGGGTAGCTCACAAAACATTACAACTCTTAATGGAGCCTTATGTCACTAATTTTTAGTAGGTTGTAATTATGGTACTTGACATCTCTAAGAATAAAGCCATTTTTCTATTTATTGAGAGCTTACTTGAACCCCTTACAGGCATTCTTAAGGATTGTGTTCCCTCCAACCTACATGAAGTGATAATAAGAGATCTAACACTTGAACCATTAGTGATTAATTGAAAATATCTTAAAAAAACCAAGTCCCCCACCCCCATGCAACATATCTCAAATTTTTAGAAAGGAGGGTTGAATCTAAACCCACCAAGGATTACACTTCTACCCATTGTAACAAGGAATATTGATGAATATACAAAAATTATATTAGAAATAAAAATATCTATTTTTATCACAAAGAGCCATTGAAAACAAACCATGTATTGTGGGTAATGGTCAAGTCCAATACATTGAGTTCATGTCAAATGATGACTCAAACTCTAAGGAACTAGAGCCTCAACTAGGAATAGAAGAGCATGAATATGAAGACAAGGAGGGTGAAGAAACAAATGAACACTTGTATCTCTTTTGAGAGTGCTCAAATATCACCCTTTTAAAGTTTGAGGAGTTTTATTCAAGTAATGGATAACAACGATGGCTGATAGTAGGGCCACCTAAACTTTCATTTATGAAGGCTTAGTGATTAAAATAAGCTAAAGAGTTGAGAAATTTGAAGGCTTTTTTATGGATTTACCATACTATGCACCAAAATAATTGATAACTCAAAATAACCATGGGATATCACAAGGAATGCAATTATTTTTAAGGTGTAGGCTTAAGAGAGATATACATGATGTTGGGTGTGCAATGGTTACATTCCCTTGGTGGGTTTTCATTGAAATACTAGTGCATGGAACTAAAGTTTAAAAATATAAAGGGAAATATGTGGTACCTAGGGGAATATTGGATATAATTCATAAGGTATTGAATTTTATGAGGATAAAGAAGGCCTTCCATATGGGACAAGTATGTTAAGCAACAAATTTCTTAGTAATGCATATGAATTCATCTATAGGGGAGCAACACACCTATATTAAATTCAAAATATTATGGATAAGAATAATATAGTTTTTATAGACTTCTCCATAAGGGTACTACTTTATAGAGGTTTATAACACACTATAGAGTTGGAACTCAACTCTA
Organism: Sequoia sempervirens; assembly: GCA_007258455.2. Lineage (NCBI taxonomy): Eukaryota > Viridiplantae > Streptophyta > Pinopsida > Cupressales > Cupressaceae > Sequoia > Sequoia sempervirens. The sequence continues at coordinate 91,759 of VDFB02281882.1, forward strand.
AATTAGCCATTAAAAATATTATATATCATTACCACCAAATAATGAATAAGTCAAAGATAGGAAAAGTATAAAAAATCTATTGTATATAGGTCACATGAGACCCAAATATAGACTATTTATTTCACTCATGGTCCTCATGAAGAAAAAGGATGATAACATGTATATGTATATTGATTACAAGGTTTCAAACAAGAAAAATATTAAAAATAGGCACACCATTATTTTTTTGAATAAAGATGGTAAAAATTTATTGCATCCAGAAAATCAACAGTACAATGCAATTAGGATCCAAAACAGGAACCTAGAGAGAAAGCCAAGAGCCTATAACAAAAAAAAACCAAAAGGAACCAAACTCACCCTAGAACCAACCAACAAGAAACATCAACCACCCATATCCTCCAAGATTACCCTCTCAAGATCTTGAGAATAATCTTGGGATAGCTGTTTCCAACCCTTAACCTTCTAGCCACCAATCTGCTCAAAATCCCATTTGGCTAAACAATCATCAACCTTGTTCCACTCTCAATGAATGTAAGAGAAGGAAAAAGAATCAAGCATATAAATCAACCTAAAAATATGCCTAATAAAAAAATAAAGTTGCTAATTAACCCCATCCAACTTCCACTTGGACAACAAATTGATCAGAATTTGGGAGTCAGATTTGCAGGTGATCTTGTGTCATCCAAGAGTGCAAGCTCTCTCAATAGCAACCATAATTGTCAAACCTTTCATGAAGTTTTTGGTTTTCTACCCCTTATGAATAAAGAAGAATAAAATGACCTTGCTAGAGCTATCTCTGCTAATGCCACCAATCCCAGCCAACCTAGGATTACCCCTTCAAGATCCATTAGTATTGATCTTTAGAACATCTACTAAAGGAGGGGACCAACCCCTTCTCTCTAAACCTTTTTTTTTGGAATGAATACCTCTCTCAACATAGAAAGAGTCAAAAGCTAGACCATGTAGAGCTAGGATATTCACATTCTCTTCATCACCCCTTTCCAAAGGAGACGAAACTTCACACTTGGCTTTCATAGTCTCTTGAATCATACCAACAACTCTCTGCCAAACCTGTTGAATCGTCAACTTACTTCCACAAAAGATTCCATGATTTTTCTCAAGCCAAATCTTCCAGAGGATAAAAGTGGGACCAAATCTAAAGAAAATAAGCCTTTGTCGGGGACCTCCCCAAACTACTCCAAAATTTAATAAAGGAAGATGCATGGACACAAGGATGTCTCTAGATACCCCACTAAAGGTGCCAAATAAGCTTAGAAAAAGGACATCATAAGAAAAAATGAGATGAATCCTCCTTGCTACAATCACATAAAGCACAAATAGGACCCTAAAAACCCCGCTTACGAAAATTATCCCAAGTCAAGAATCTATTCTAGGACAAATTACACAAGATAAAATTACACTTAGGCCAAGAAAACTTATTCTAAACATTTTTTCACCAAGAAACCTCTAACCCCCCATTCTTCCCAAAAATCAACTCTTGATAACCACTAGCCACCATATAGACCTTTTAGGGTTAGGAATCCAAGCCAAAATATCCTTCTCCTTGATGGAGCTGAAATATCTACTAGTAATAATATTACTTAGCACATCACAATCCTATTTTGATCCCCCAACAAGCCACTCACTAGGGTCCTTCCATTTGGACACTTCCACTTGCCCACAAAAATGAGCAGATTTGAAGTCTTCAACCTAGGACCAACTAACCTCTAGGAAGCAATGATATAAATAATGCTTATTAGGATACTTGGACATGATAGAAGAGAAACCATCCCATGATTCATACAAAAAGAGAGCATTAAACCCTTTGTTACAATCCAAAACAAACCATCCTTGATCAGCTTAGATCCCTTTTTCAATGTTTCCCAAGTCACAGAGCCTTTACCTAGAAGCAAAAACCAAGGAACCTCCTCCTTCACCACCCCCTTTAGATATTTGTTAGAGATAAATCTATCCCATACATTTATTTTTCAAAACACCATCTCTAATAGAGCTTGGCAGATAAAGCCAAACTAGTAAGACTCAGGGCCTACCACAAACCAAGACCACCAAGCTGCTTCGGTCTGCAAACTATCTCCCACATCACAAGACTCCATTTGAGGATGCCAAATTGCTAGCCAAAATAAATTTCATAGAAAGAGATTCCAAAACCTTAATAAAACTTGAAGGAGCCACTTTAAGCATACACCTATAATCGGGAACAACTTGCACCACAAACTTAAGAAGCAACACTCGATCCACAAAGCATAACTACTTGTGGGTCCAATGGTTCACTTTGGCACAAAACTTGTCTAAAATACCCTACCAAGAACCCCTAGGCATGGTGCCAATGGAGAGGGAAGTCCAAGATAGGTCAAAGGAAAATGACTAATTTGAAATCTAAGAATACTTGGAAGAGGAAGGAAGAGATATATGTATATCTTTTCTCAATCTCTCAATACATTGACTAGCCACCAAAGCTATTGAAGACATGAGGTTTAGATCTATATCCAAATCATCGGTCTTAGTACCCTCTCGATCCACCTCCAAAAATCCTTGATCCAAATCCAACATATCGGGGCTCACCTCATGTTGGCTAAGATCATCCAACACATCAAAGCATTTGAAAATTTCCTCCTCCTATCTCTCCTTGAAAGTATTGGTGTGAATGGGGTTATTTCCTAACTAGTTATTAGTGAGGACCTATTCACATTATTATAAGTTTACTTATGAGTTAATTTTCTTAGCTGTCATTTCTATAAGTTAGTTATAATCGGTCCATGTCTCATTAATTAGCTTATAGTTATCTAGGAATTTAATATTTCATTCATCAAAATTAAAATTATCCATTAGGCATTTAATGTTTGCATCCAAGGTGGTTATCCAACCTCCTCTCACCTTGCCTATATAAACATGGTGCTTGTTCTTTGTAAATTATCTCATATCTCATGTATCTCATGATATTCTAGAGATTCTAGATATCAAATCAATAGATCATCATTTGATCATATTATCTTCTTGCTCATGATACATCACTTTATTGTTCATGTGGATGGTGTCTTTTTTTGTTGATCTTTTGAAGTGTGCACAACTTCATTCGAGTTATTGTTCATTCATATTTTTGACATGGTATCAAAGCATAGGTCATGCAAGGTCCATCTCAAATTGGAAAGTTGAGCTGAGGATATTTTCATTGCAAATTGGAGGGTTTTCATTTTAGGCTAGTTGCCATCATCTGGGAGGTAGCTAATTTTTGGAGCATATTGGGTCAGATCCAACCCTTCCATTGTGTATAGAAGGCCCAAAACCCCCCATTTTCATATAAAATAATTCATATTTTGAACTAAATTTATTTTTGGCAATTTTTCAAAAAAATTGAGCAACTATCTTAAATTTGACGGCCAAATGATTGTCACGGAAGCCCCCTCATGTCTTAATTAGGTAGTTTTCTTAAAATTGTCATAACTTTTGACTTGTGTATCGTATTTTCAAAAATGAGATATCATCGGAAAGCTAGTTTCGAGCACTTTCCATTAGTGTGATTATTATTATCATATTTTACTCCTAGAATATTTTATTTTAGCTTGAAGTGAAGATCCCCTTTTGGACTCCCAAGCTTATATCTTTTCACTAGTTTGTCAAATTTTGGAGATTCTAGCAACATTGCAAAGGTGATTTAGAGCTCTATCATTTTGTGCATCTAATTTTTTTAGATTCAACCCCGGGTACATTCTATTGAGTTCTTGCAATTTGAGGTATTTTCTTGATATTTTGGACATACTAAAATTGGAGGTTTATTTATATTGGAAGGCTTCATTTTTAGTTGTGCATCATATTTGGGAGTTTCTATTTTTGTTGAAGGTTAATGTATTTGTATTTTTGGAGATCTATCATATTTTTTTTATGGGGTTTTCATTTCATCCTTCCCTGATTATGTTAAAAAGGGGAAACTATAAACAATGGAGAGATAACATCATAAAACATCTATGATGGCTTCATTTGTTGCCACATTTGTATGATCTTATTCCCCCTCCTGGTACTGATAGTAAGAAATTTGCTTGGAATTACAAAAGGGATCATGTCTTGGGAGTTATTGCAATGCATATTAATTGATGTTGCAACTTTGAATGCTATTGATCATATTGAGTGTCCTCATACTCTTTGGACTAAAATTTGGGAGATATATGGAAATCTTGATACTCATCCATTCCTAGATGATCCTATTTTAGATTGTCGTGTGCCTCTTAATTCTTTAGATAGGATACCCTATGATGGTGATACTATTCAGGAGTTTGATTATTTGGAGTTCTTTGAATCTTCAGATGAGGACAAAAAGGTTTCTTCAGATACTCCTTGTCCATCAGAGACAGTTGATGTACCTTCACCTTCATTGATTCATTATGCAGAGTCATTGATTGAGGCTCCCATCATTCCTATTCAAGAGGACTATCCATTTTATGTCAATGATTCATTACAACAAGTCTCTCATTGTCTTCCTAATTGGGATTCCTATTTATCAAATATTGCATCCTTGTTTGTGGAGTCTCACATTTCAGATTTGGAGGACACATCTAAGGAGTTGTATCTCCTCTTTGATGAAAAAAATTGTAGAACTATTGTCAAACCATATTTATCTTTGGATATTATTCAGCATCAGTTTCCACATAGTCTTGGTTTGTCACCTTCTTCTTTAATTGGGCATGTAACTAATTTGATAGTGGAATCTTCATATTCAATGGACAAGGAGACATATGAGAAGCTTTCAAAGACATCACCATCATCCATATTCATGTTTCCTTCCTTCAAATCCTATATGAAATGGGAAGCATTCTTGAATTTGTACTTGGTTTTGTTTCTTCTAAAAGGGAGACAAGTTGTTTATCGATATTGGATAATGTTTTATCTTTAGGCACTTACCATTTTTGTTGGCAATTACATATTATGGGGGGGCTATATAGTCTCTAAAAGGAAAGAAGAGTGTAGAAAATTCCTTCCTAATACTAATTTTCAGGAGAGAGAGATGCAAAAATTCTTTCAAAACTTGCAACTATAGACATAAATATGCACATACATGAATAATAGAATAGACAATAAAGAACAGATACCAAATTTTATGTGGGAAAACCCTTACGGGAAAAACCCACACACCAAAGTAGAGATCTCTTATATTATTGTAAAACGTAAATTACATACAAGTTACAAATCTATGCTCTTTCAAGTGTCGATTCACATAATGAATTAGACAACATTACATTACATCCACTTCAATCTTCTCTGATCCATAGTCCATCCAAAACACTACAAAATTTATACAACTTCTCAAGCATTATAGGAAACCATCGCTCCAACTTCCATACAGACAAATAGACACAAACTGACTCAACTGTCATTACCTTCTTCCTCCATCGAAGTCTTATCAAAACATAGAAAAGACTTGAAACCATGTTGATTCCTCATTGTCACTCTGATACACATACTATTTTATCCTATCAGGATTTCGAAGGGACCCATTATTATGTCTCGTTGACATATACATCTCCCTTTGACAAGAGTCCTTTGCAATCGTTCACCGCTGCTAGCACCTTCCATGAGGATATCAAAGAGACTATAATGACTCTTTCTAAAATGGTGAAGTCTTGTCGATGAAGCTCCATCAGAATGTCAAAGAGATGATATGATGACTCCTTCCAATATCACTAAGTCTCACTAATACAACTCCATGATCACAATATCAAAGGGACACTGTGATGTCTCCCTCTGATATCCTATAGTCTCCTCAAAAATTTCCCTTCTCATCATTCATCGAAATATCAAAGAGACTTCCAAGTGACTTCCTATGACATGGTGAAGTCTCACTGATGAAGCACTTATTGCATATCAAAGAGACTGCTAATTCAATCTCATTGGCATTCACTTATCTCTTCAATGAAGCTTTAGCTGATGCAAAATCCAAACACACCTAGCGATAAGCCAAGTGCTTATTGGGATGTCGAGGAGACTCATTTCTAAGTCCCATTGAAATATGCTTGTCAACCCAATGAAGCACCTAATGCCAACCTATGGAGTGCTTATCAGGATGTCAAGGGACTAGGCATTCTATCCCATTGGCATTCACCTATCAACCTAATGAACCCAAAGCCTAAAGCATTTTACACCAAAAATTTTGAGATTAAATTTCTCAACATTCTCCCACTTGAAGAAGAATTTATTGGCTCCTTCCAATGCTTGAAGTCACTAAATATTCTAGGCCCCAAGGCCCATAAAACTAGCACACCATTTGAACTTATTTGTGCTCATAGGCTTCATCAATGCATCAACAACATTCACCAGAGTATCAAATTTTTCCAAACTAACCTTTCCATCCTCCACCATATCACAAAGTGGTACTATACATCAATATGTTTCTTCCTAGCATGGAAGGTTGGATTTTTTTCCAAACAAATGGCACTATGATTGTCACAACAAATAAAAATCTACCCTGCATCAAAACCAACATCAAAATGCAATCTTCTAATCCAAATGGCTTCCTTGTAGGCATGAGTTGCTACCATGTACTCAACCTCAATAGTGAATAAAGTGACTACATACCATCGCTTCATCATCCAGCTAACTACACCACCAAAAAACATGAATACATACCCACTGGCGGATCTTAAGCTATCAATTTCCCCTACCCAACCAAAATCTACATATCCAAGAATCCTAACTGAACTTTGAGATCTAGTAGAGTAGCCATGATAACATAAGGCATACTCAGAAGTACCTTTCAAATACTTAAAAACTCTCTTCACAACATCCCAATGCAACCTTCCTAGATTAGCCATAAACTAACTAAGCACTCCCACTACTTGGGCAATGTTTGGCCTAGTACAAACCATTACATACATTAAACTATCGACTGCACTTGCATAAGGCACCCTAGTCATGTCCCCATCTCAGTAGGATATTTTGGACAATCTTCAATAGAAAGTTTCATTCCCCACAACACTAGAACAACTAACTGCTTGCAATCCATCATATTAAACCTCTCTAGGATAGAATCTATATACTTACTCTATACTGGAGCCAAAGTTTTCTATTTCCCCTATCCCTTCTGATTTCCATCCCTAGAATATACCTAGATGAACCTAGATCTTTCATCTCAAAATGTGCTAACAATTGAAATTTTAATTCAAAAATCATACCCTTACTATTCTCAATGAACAAACTATCATCCACATATAGGGAAATAATAATAAGATAACCATTTTCAGATTTAAAGTAAACACAATGGTAGAATTTGATCTCGCAAACCCCAAATATAGCACATAGGCATCAAACTTCTAGTACCGCATTCAAGGTGACAACTTCAAACCATACAGAGATTTCTTTCCTTACCTTTTTCAATCAAGCGCTCTGGTTGGGACATTTAAATATATTCCTTCAAATCACCATGAAGAAACATTGTCTCCACATCCATCTGCTCAATTTCTAGGTCATATGCAGTTACAAGTGACAACAAAAATCTAATAGACATCAACTTAGCTACAAGGGAAAACATTTATCCATAATCCATCTCATCCACCTAGGAATATCCTTTCATGACCAACCTTGCTTTATGCTTCTCAACACTGCCATCCAGAACAATCTTCTTCTTGAACACCCATTTAGATACAACATGCTTTTTTCCTTCAAGAAAATGTACCAAATCCCATGTTTCATTCTTCGTCAATGATGTCATTTCTCCGTTCATGGCTTCCAACCAAGAATTTGCATTAGACATACCCATAACCTCTCTAATAATCTTAGGCTCATCATTGTTAGTAATCAAAGCATAGTCACAACTAGAATCTAACACAGAATATCCAAACCTTTTAGGTTGCCACTTAGCACATGTAGGCCTCCTCGGAGGCTGAGGCTAAGGTTCTTCATCTTGTTCAAATTTTTTAGAGATTCTTGATCTCTCCTCACTAATAGGTCCACTAGGAGTACGTGGTTCATCCTTATCTGGAGTAAGAGGAACTTCAACTACCTCCTTTTCTACTTCTTTCGCCTTTGGTTGCAAATCAACTATAGAAGTTTTTAGCTCATGGAATATCACACTTCTGCTATACAACACCTTCTTTGTAACTAGGTTCCAAAGCTCATACCCTTTCACACCAATTCCATAACCGATGAAGGTACACATCACCTCTTTGTTCTCCAATTTGGATCTCTTTTCACTAGGCACATATACATATGCCTCATAGCCAAAGACTCTAATGTTTCTCAATGAGGATTTCTTACGAAACCATGCTTCCATAGGTGTCTTGTTGACAAGAACTAAAGTGGGAGATATGCTAATCAAATAACATGTTGTAGCTACAACCTCAGCCTAGAACTTCTATTCCAGACCAACACTACAAAATATACTTCTCTCCCTTTCCATCAATGTTCTATTCATCCTTTCTACAACTTCATTTTGTTCTAAAGTGTAAAGAGTTTTTTTATGACTTTTAATTTCATGGTACTTGCAAAACTTATTGAAACATGTTGAACAAAACTCACCACCATTATCTGTCCTCAAACACTTAATCCTTCTACCAATATGATTTTCAACCAAGGTTTTAAATTCCTTCAATAGATTGAAAACTTCAGTTTTACTTTTGAGAAAATATAAAAATGTCCTCGAATAATCATCTATGAAAGAGACAAAATACATAGATTTTGATAACCAAGGAACTTTAACTGGACCAAACACATTAGTATGAATATAATCCAGAATTCCAGAAGATTTATGAGGACTAGAATAAAATGAAACACTTTGTTGCTTTCCATATATGCAATGTTCACATTCAATTTACTTTTCTTGTGGACGTTTTGGAGCTGAATTTCTTATGGTTGTTGCACATTTCATGTCATATATTTCATTTTGGCCAAAAAGGAGAAATTTTTTGAAGCTTTCAGAAGATATAAATGGAAGATCAACTATGCGATCAAATTAGTTGAGTTATGTGTTTATTTTTTAATACATATGACAAAATCAGCATTTTGAAGGTAGAAGAATGAGTGTAAATGTGTGAAGAAGTGTGTGAGTGTTGGAGGAAATAAGCCAAAACAAAAGTGTATGAGTGAATGCTGAGGGTAGTGAGTCGAAGATAAAAGTATGTGAGGTGAGTGCTGAAGGTAGTGAGCCAAAAGCAGAAGTGTATGAGTGAATGACAAAGGAATTGAGTTGAAGGCAGAAGTGTGTGAGTGGAGAAATAAAGGCAATGAGCTAAGGCAATAGAAGTGTTGTGGTGGCACTTGATCATCTAATTCATCAAGTGTTATATTATGAGGTTGCTACCTCCTTCTATAAGAGTTGTAATTGGTAGGGAGTTGTAAAATTCCTTTTTTTGTAGCCATAAAACTGTGTTGTAAATCTTGTTTTACTTTTGTGAGGTTGGGTTTGGACAATAGCTCCATGAAACTTTCTCACCATGGTTTTTCCCTTGCAGGGTTTTCCATGTAAATTTGGTGTTCTAATTGTGTTCTTGTTCTTTGAATGCTTTATCTGGTTAAGGTATTAATAATTTTTGATTGATAAAATTAATTGGATTAATTGGATCATTTATCCCACATTAGTTTTACATTCATATTTCTTAGTGGCGTATCCTATATATACCCTCTTGTAGCTTTCATATGAGAAATATTATCTAATCTAAAACAATTTTATATTTGTATTATTTGATCTAGAGTATAATTATCCTCTCACTTTGGGTCTCATCAAATATGACACTTGCAACATTGAAATTGATGGTAACAATTACAACATACTTGCAACAATCTCCTCCTTTGGCATTGATGGAAATACTTACTAGATATGCAATTTCTCCCCCTTTGACATCAAGGTAAAAGGGCTAATGGTCTTCAACTAGGCTTGTAGAAAAATACAAGCTCCCCCTATCTACACAAACCTCAACATTCTTCTACCTTCTCCTCCTAAGAGGTAGCCTTCATCAATCTAGGGATAAAAATATGTCTTGAATTCTCCCCATGGATAGATGCACCATTTATACATCTAGTTAGGAGGGGAACAACCCATAATTTCTATCCAAGATACTCAAATGTATCCCATGAAATTTCCTTTGTAAAAATTTCTACAACTTATTCCTTTGTGGGAACATACTCCAATCTTACTTCTTGATCCACAACTTTCTCTCTTAAGAAGTTTTATTTGATAGATATGTGCTTGGTTATAGCATGCATTACTGAATTCTTATAAATATTGATGGCACTTGTATTATCACAAAAAATTTGAATGGGATCATCATACATCACCTTGATTTCCTTTATATTTTGCTTCATCCATAACACTTGGGTACAATAGGATGTTGCAGCAATATACTCTTATTCTATTGTTGATAAGGACACTGAGTCCTAGTTCTTACTAAACCAAGAGACCAATATTTCTCCCAAAAAGAAAGCTCCATTGTTGGTACTTCTTCTCTCATCAACATTACCAACCTAATAAACATTAGTATATGTACTCAAGAAGAATTCATCATCCTTTAGATACCATAATCCATAATCCAAAGTTCTCTTCAAATATCTAAAAAATCCTCTTGACTACTTTTACATGAGCTTCTTTTGTATTACCATGAAACCTTGCAACCAAGCATAAAACTTGCATAATACTAGGTCTTGATGTTGTTAAGTACAATAATCCCCCAATCATATACATGTACAAAGTTTTTTCAACCTTGAGTGACTCATCATCTTTACTAAAATGGCAACCTGCTACCATCAGAGTACTCACTGGTTTACAATCTTCCATACCAAACTTATTTGGCATCTCCTTGACATAATTTTCTTGAGAGATAAAAATGTCATTATCTGATTGTGCAATTTGGATTCTAAGAAAGAATGATAACTCACCTATCATAGACATTTCAAATTCTTTCTACATCTCTTCAACAAACTTCTTACACATTTTATCATTTCCACCAAAGATTGTATCACCAACATACACAACAACAATTAGAATTCTTTCATCCTCAATTTTAATAAATAAATTGCTATCTATGGTACCTTTCTTGAATCCATTCTCAAGTAGGTACTTGTCCAACCTTGCATACCAATCCCTAGGGGCTTGTTTTAGACCATACAAAAACTTCTTAAGTCTTCATACCATTTTTGGGTCTTGTGATAGTTGAAATCCATAGGGTTGTTCTATGTAAACATCCTCTTCTAAATCACCATTCAATAAAGTAGATTTCACATTCATTTTATGTACTTTGAATTTCTTATGAATTATAAATGCAAGAAACTTTTGATAGCCTCCATTCTTGCCATTGGGGCAAATCTTTCCTCAAATTCAATTCTTTCCACTCGTGAATAACCTTTGCACACCAACCTTTCTTTATTTCTCACAACCTCTCCATCTTCATTTAGTTCATTTTTAAACAACCATTTTGTTCCTATCACATTTTTGTTTGCAAATTTTGGAACCAATTCCCAAGTCTAATTTGTATTTATTTAATTTTTTATTCCATTTCTTGAATCCAACCTTCATCCTTGCTAGCATTAGAAAAATTCTTAGATCCTATTATTGATAACAAGGATAAATTTACTTGTTCATTTTCTCTTCCAAATCCTCTTTTGATTTGCACACATTCATTCTTGTCTTTGATTATCTGATCTATTAAATGATTCCTTTGGACATACTTAGTTGGAGTCTTGGGGACTTTCTCCTATGCTTCTTCTTTTTGTACCATTTCTTCTTATTCTTCTTCCTCTAAGCAGGAAGGTTCATCAAACCAACAATCTTATTGCTCATATGTGTTTTGATATGACTCTTCATCAACTCTAACATTTACACTCTTAATAATATTCCTCAACCTTTTATTGTAGTACTTGTAGGCTTTGCTCCTAGTAGAGTACCCAAGAAATATTCTTTCACTAGATCTTGAATCAAACTTTATCAAATCATTTTCATCTCTTTTGATAAATCATCTATTTCCAAAAAAATTGAAACAATATAGACAATAGTATGGACTAATTCTTTCATGTATACATTAGGAAACTTGGATTCATTTTGTTGGGAATAAGTGTTTTCATTGATGTCAACCAAATATGGGTTGTCATTGATGTCTCAGATGTAATATTGAAGTGTGTACATACTCTAGAGTTAGTTGTTATGTTGTGATATTAGTTGGAGAAATTCTATTGTGTTGCACAAGGAAGATTAATTTTTAGTATGGTAACTGAGTGTGATGCAGAGGACAATTCTAATATGTTCATAATGTTTTTACATAGATATCATCATAGTTTGATGTACCACATACAAATATATTTTGTAGAAGTACTCACAGGGTAGACTCTATAGTAGAGTCATGATATGGTGATCTACATTCTTTCACAAAGAATTATTTTTCCTTGCAATTTTGAAGGAAAGATTATTATGTTTTAAAAGTTCCACATCCATAAAATCATGTCATCACACTTTCTATAGTGTGAGCTACAAGTAACAATGTTCCAATACAAAGGATGGAAGACTAATAAAATGCTCTGAATTATTTTTGAAGTAGAGGAATGATCCTATTGTTCTATGAACACACTCATTGGTGTTCATAACATACTACTTAAATAGTATCAAGTGTTGTGTAGGTCCGCACCTCAATTTTTGAATAATAGTTTGCTACAATCTATTTGGGCTGCTCCATTTCTACATATTCAGTGGGTCTCGCCTCTTGCACTAGTAATTTAGGATCATATACTTTAGGAAAAGTTTGAATGAATGTTATGCATGATCTACAACATCTACATCCTATTCTGCACATTTTTGTTGATATCTCCCCAGCTATGAGAAGTCAAATAGTGACAATATTGATGATATTGATAATATTCAGGCCGACATGACTTGGTTCATTACTTGTGGTTGATCCTGATCAATTAATCTTGGCTTGAAGAATGTGGTTGGGATCGGACATAGTCTATGATGACCCATAGCTACGTCTCTTTTGTTTTGAATACATTTTGGAGCTGACCCATGCAATATTAATTGTTTCATCCAACAATCATCTTGGAGCCGACTTGATTGGAGTTTTGTGGTTATTGTGGAAGATATCTAAAGAAGAACAAACTCATTTGTGAAGATGATGATTATGAGAGAATAGTGAAAGAGTAGAATGAAAAATATGAAGTGTCTGAAATTAGTGTGAAGGAATAATTATGCAACATAGTGACTACATCGTCAGCATGTGTTAGATACTTCTCCAAAGAAATTCATAATAATTTTTTACTTTAAATTTCATGTATCTTGCTCTAAGAAAATGAGTCTTATTAGGTCCATTGTATCTTTCTCTAATACATTATACCTTATTCTGCAAGTCCATAGGCAGTGAGCCTAAAATATTGTAATTCTTTTTATGCAATGAGATACATATATTGTGAGTCATGGTTTTTCCCTCATTTGGTTTTCCATGTAAAATCTTGGTGTCTCTATGTGATGCATGTGTTCTCTTTTTTCCTTTCAGTTAATGTGATGTGTTGTTAATCTGTAAATGGAATTAGTTAAGTTTTAATATGTGTTGATTCACCCCCCCTCTCAACACATCCTTGAGAATTTTAATCGCTAATGTAGATCATACACTTGAGCACATGGGGTCTACAACAAAAATCAATGATATATTTATTCCAAAACCAGATCCTGGATCAATGAAACCTAAAGGTTGGGATATCAATCTGGAAGATTGTGAAGTGGATTTTAAAGGAGAACTCCAGTCTACTCCTGAAGATCTGGATGAAGCAAGATTTCAAAATATCAAATATGAATGCATGTTGGAAAAGTAAAAATAAATACTTGACAAATTGAAGGAAAAAGATAAGCATTCAAAAGAATAAATTGGGAAACTAAAAGCCCAAATAGAAGGTGGAAGTGAAGGTGAAATGAAATCCAAAGAAGCTAAATACTTGATCTCAAATTTAAAATAAAATTTGAAGAAGGTAAAAGGATTGAGGACTACCTGAATACCAAGCTCAATGAAAAAAGTGTTTAATACTTAAAGCTTGAGGAAGAGATTGAATCACTAAGAAAATAACTTGAAAAGGCCAAAGAAAAAATTAACAAAGACCTAAAATTGAGAGAAGGTTCTAAAATTCTTGATGAATTAATCAACTCTCAAAAACCCTCAAAAGAGAAATTTGTACTTGGTTTTTGAAAATGGAAAAAGTCCCATGGTCAATGCATCTACAAATCTGTATGATAACTTCAAAGCATAAGGAAAATTCAAGACAAGGAAGGAGAAATCCTACACAGAAAATCCTAAAGAAACATCCTTCAGAGATACAAAGATAAACCATGACAACAAGAAAGAAGGTGGATTTATTCCTATCCAAAGCAAAAAGAAGAACCTTAGAAACCTTGCTCCCAACTAAACTCACGCTCCTACCAAATTCAATGGTAATTGATATGTTTGTAATAAGTGTTCATAAGGCAGTTGAATGTAGAAGAAAAATGAGTCAAAACTCTTTTAGACCTTCAAGGTTCAACTCTTAGAACACTCAAACATTTCATGGTTAGTGCTATGCTTGTAGCAAATTTGGCCACAAGGTTGATGAATGCAAAAGTAAGATCATAAGGAATAATGTTATGATCTCTCAATTAATTAATAGATATTGCTACACATGTAACACATTTGGTCATAGGGTTTTTGAGTGAAAATCTAATATGAGAAGAAGCAATTTTTCTCCACAATCTAGTATTACCTTCTACAACTACAATAAACCTGGGCACATTGCTAGATTTTGCAAGAAAAGGAGTGTAAAATCTTCTATCTCTCAAAGGAAGCATGTCATTAGTCAGAAAAAGAAGGAAATAAGCATACTTTGGCAAAAGAAAGAAGAATGTGAAATGAAGAATGAATTCATGCCTTAGCATGGTGTAGATAATTCCTCTAGCAACTAAAAAGAAAGAGTATTGAGTCAGGGGGAGTTGCAATTACAGACTCTATCAAACCCCTTAAATATTCGAGGTACTGAAATCTTCATCATAATGATAAATAGTAATATGAATTTGACTGGATATAAATCTAGAGAAAATGCACTTTTTGTAGAAGATCGGTGAAGGATTATGGAACTATATGACATCACAGACTGCAAAAGATGGTAAGAGTCAAATACATTTATTATAGAGCAAGTCGATTTGGTGTGAAGCATATTTAGTTTGTTTTGGATCAAATTGATTTTATTTCAAACTATTTAAAGTGAGCACAAGAGGAAAAATAGTGCAGAAGGCTCCCAACAAGTTTCGTACAAACCCTAATGAAAAATCTCACAAGTATTTCTCTAGTTAAACCCTAGCTGTAGAAAGATCTATCATGGCTACACCTATTTTCATCAATGTTGTGGAGAAACCAAGGTAAACATTCAAGAAACACCCATATATATCAATAGTAACATACAAAGATGGTGCATTCTCTCATGTTCTAATCAATGTGATTCACTTTGAAGATATTCGTATCTAAATTCACTCTCATCTGAGTGAGTACAATCATTCAAAGATGGAAGTATTCAGGTTCAATCATCTCCTGGGTGATGATTTTTAACTCAAACCATAATATGAAAATGTGGAAAACAAGGGACTAGATGTATGGAAGGGTTTTCCCAACTTTTTCTTTGAAGAAGAATGTGTCAGATATTCCTTGAGCTAGATTCATGAAGATATCTTCTTCTTGATCAACCTCATCTAATCACAAAATAAGCTATCAAGGTTGTGACTAGATTGTGCTCCATCAAACCGCTACCTACCCTAAAATTTGTCAAGAATGAAGAAGTTATGAGGCTCATCGAAGCTAAATTTGATAAAAGGGCACTCATTTTGAATGACATATCTGACCTAGGGGTCTAATATGTGACAATGGGAGTTGTATACAAGATATACTACTCAAATAGAGAAGGATCAGCTACAACCACTGCCATCTATACTTCTCATCAGATGGTGAAGCAAGGATTATGATCTCTACAAGCTCTTGTGGCAATACTATTGGAGAATCTACATAAAACCAAGTAATCTCACAACTTTTGGTATGGTACCTTGATCATTTGTCTTATGTTCTATTTCATGAAAGAAATGCCTAGTTTTAAGAATTTTCTCTAGAAAAAGAATATTTGTATTGCACATCAAATAAAGGATCATATACATAGATTTTTGGACACCACTCAATACAAAACAACATTTTGGGGTTTATTTAAAACCTTCTAGAGTGAAATGCAAAAGAGAGACAAAATATCCTCACATGTTGTGAAAAGTATAAAAATTAAATTACTTTTATGGTGAACAAAGATAGTTGTTACATGGAAGTGGTTGAACTAAGGACTTCATAGATTACAAGACTGCTATATGAAATTCTGAGAGAAAATTGGATTGCATATGCTGATATATTGCTCAACAAGCCCAAGGATCCTTCCATTGAAAGGTTTGATACATATAATGAAATGACCAACAAATAAATTAGGGATAGGGTAGAAGAAAAATAAAAAGAAGAATGTGGGAAAGATGGTATTTGAGTTGAAATAGATGTTTGGGACTCCTGAGGGTTTTGCGGAAGCATCTCATACCACCACTTTTATACCAACACCTAAAGGGACAAGTAGGTCTACTTATGCCACTACCATAGCCTCCAAACCTAGCCAAACACCTCCTAGTAGAAAAAGAGCTACTGCTAATGCTCTAGTAAAGACTACAACCACTAAAAGAAAGAAGCCAAGCCCTAAAAAAAAAGGGAAAATTTTACTCTAGTGAATGTGGATGATGATGAGGAAGATGAAGAAGAAGAGATGAAATCCTATGTATTGAAAAGGAGGAAGAAGAACCCAAAACAACAAGAAGAAGAAATATCTATGAAAATGAAATTGAAGAAGAAATAATGGAGTCTCCTCAGGAAACATCCAAACATGAACCTCTATAGCTTGAGGATACTATCAATGTAATTGTGCAACATGATGCTTTGAAGGATGTTGCTACTCTTTATGATGAAACATCCCCTATTGATAAATCCAAAATTGAAAAATCAATAATCATGTATATGTGAAGCTTCAATATGTCTTTAAATGAAATCATGATCAACTTCTGATAAGTCTTGTAGATGTACTCAACAACAAAAGGAATGAATTTGTTTTAGAAGTAGCTAATATGAGATAACTTCCATTAGAAAAGGTTGGTGTATCTATTTCCCATGAAGAAAGAGTAAATTTTTCTCAATATCAAGGACGGGAACTCAAGAACAAATAGAATATAAATACCCTAATAGAAAAAGATGAAGAAAAACATGGAAGAGATAATAGCAAAAATATTAGAGGATCTGAAGAATTCTTAAATAATTTGTGATCAAGCTCCTCCAAATACTTCATATATACTTGGTGTGTCTACTCATGACTTAGATACATCAGCTCTTGAGGATAATATGAGTAAAAATGATGTGGCAGTAGAAAATGTCAAATTGGATGAGGAAACTGCTCCTCTAAAGAATACAAAAGTACAAGGTGTAAGTGGTTAGAGTAAAATAAGTTTCTCACCTTTAGAGAACATTAAATTTGACAAAGAACATAATGTTTCTCCCTTGGAGAAAGTTGATAAAGAAATGGAAGAACTCTCCAAACAAAAAAAAGAAAAGGTTTCTAGTATAGAAATAATAAAGGAAGTTGGGAAAGAAGAGGAAAAGAAAGTTTAGGATGTAGAAACATTTGAGGAGCAAGATACTCCTATGGAAACAAATCAAGGTTCTTCATCTATAGACTCTTCTAGGGATTTTCTAGAGATGCAAATACAATTTCAACTGATTGTTACACCTTAACTTATGCAAATTCCAACACGTAAGGGACAAGTTCAATTGGAAAACATCTCTCCCCTACATAAACTACAACTAGGTGATGCTTTGCATGCTTCCACAAGAAAATAAATACTACAATAAAATGCAAAGAAAAGTGATTTAGTTGATGAAGCAATCAAGATTATTCAGGAAGGACTACCAGGAGTAAACATTGATGTATCCCTGCCTTTGAAACAAAAACTAAAGCTCTTAATGGATTCCTCCAAGTATCACTCCTCTCACTTACAACAAAAGGAAAAGCAAGAAGCCTTGAGAAAGATCAAAAAATAAGAGAATGGCTAAAGCTTCTGACCAATGTGCTAATGCACATAGCAGCCTATAGGAGAACATTGAAAAGTTGAAAGTTTGTGTGAATGAAGCAACAACTCTTTATCATTTTTGCTTAAAATAGCCAAGCTCTTCCAAAGATATCAAATGTCAAATTGACTCTATTGAGTTATAGATTATACAATTGTTCAATGTATATGATATATCAATACATATGAATGGATCTACTAGGACAAAAATTGATAATCTTCATGTGCAATTAACATTGCTTCTAGAAAAAAGATAGCAGTTAAAGAATTAATTTAGTTTGTTAATAGAACCTGTCAGTGTGTGGCTTACATCTTTATCTGGTTTGTTGGTCAAAGCAATACAAGTGAGTCACAAAATGAGGAAACCTAGTAAAATGAATGAGGTTGAAGAATTATACATGGAATTTGAATGTCAGAATAATACCATCACCTCGGAAAAAATAAGTTGGGTTGCAACTTTGGTGCAACCCAAAGAGGGTCACAAGAATATTGTGCCTTCGAAGGATGCTACAAAGATGTAAATAAGACAAAAAAAAATCCTTGAAAAGCTTTTTTGAATGATAGAAGTTTTTGTGTTGGAAATATTTATATACATAGCATCTATTTTTGAGGAATCTCCATCTCAAGGGGAGTATATAGTAAGGGAGAGTCCATTCAGTTTTGGGATGTTATAAATAGAAGATATCATGCTCTTTTCCCTTGATGTCAAAGGGGGGGAGAAGCATATGTGTGTTTCCATTAATGAAAAAGGGGGAGATTGTTGGAAATAATTGTTTTCATTGATGTCAACCCAATATGGGTTGTCATTGATGTCTCAGATGTAATATTGAATTTGTATATACTTTGGAGTTAGTTGTTATGTTATGATATCAGTTGAACCAAGTTTTTTGTGCTACACAAGGAAGAATAATGCTCAATATGGTAACTAAGTGTGATGTGGAGGACAATTCTAATATGTTCATAATGTGTTTACATAGATATCATCTTACTTTGATGTACCACACACAAAGATATGTTGCATAAGTACTCACAAGGTAGAATTTATGACATAGTCATGATATGGTGATACACATTCTTTTGCAAAGAGGTATTTTTCCTTGTGGTTCTGAAGAAAAGATGATTTCATTGTAAAAGTGCCACATCCATGAAATCATGTCATCCACTTTCTACAATGTGAGTTACAGGTAACATTGTTTCGGTACAAAGGATGAAAGACTAATAAATTTCTTTGCATCATTCTGGAAGTAGAGAAATGATATTTTGGTTCTATGAACATGTTCATTGGTGTTCATAACATACTACTTAAATAGTATCATGTTGTGTAGGTCCACAAGCTTAGTTTTTGAAGAACAATATGCTACAGTCTATTTCCAAGTTGCTCTATTTTTGCATATTCAATGGATCTCTCCTGTTGCACCAACACTTTATGATCAAATACTTTAGGAAAAGGTTGAATGAATATTGTGCATGATCTACAACATCTACATCCTATTCTGCACAATTTTTTTTATATCTCCTCAACTATGAGAAGTCAAACAATGATAGTATTGATGATATTGATACTACTTGGGCCAACATTACTTGGTTTGTTCCTTGCGGTTGATAATGATCAATTAGTCTTGTCTTGAAGAATTTGATTGGGCTTGAAAATAGTCTATGATGATCCACAGCTAAGTCTCTTTTATTTTGAATACATTTTGGAGCTGACCCATGTAATATCAAGTGTTTCATCCAATAGTCATCTTGGAGCTGACTTAATTAGAGTTTTATGATTATTGCAGAAGATATCTAAAGAAGACCAAATTCATTTGTGAAGATGATTGTGAGAGAATATTGAAAGAGAAGAATGAAAAAGATGAAGTTTTTGAAATTAGTGTGAAGGACTAATTGTGCAAAATAGTGACTGCATCATTAGCATGTGTTAGATGCTTCTCCAAAGTAGTTCATAATCATTTTATTACTTTAAATTTCATGTATCTTGCTCTAAAACAATGAGTCTTATCATGTCCATTGTAACTTGCTCTAAGGTAGTATACCTTAGCATGCAATTCCATAGGCAGTAAGCCTCAAACATTGTAATTCTTATTAAGCAATGAGATACATATATTGTGAGTTAATCTCACCATGGTTTTTCCCTCATTAGGTTTTCCACGTAAAATCCTGGTGTCTCTATGTGATGCATGTGTTCTCTTTTATTTTCCTTTTAGTTAATGTGATGTGGTGTTAATCTACAAATGGAATTAGTTAAGTTGTAATATGTGTTGATTCACTTCCCTCTCAGTACACCCTTGTGTTCAACACATTTAACATTTTCCTAGACATCTCTTGAATAGTTGCATTCTTTCTTTCCATTACACCATTTTACTGAGGTTCTAGCAGTAGATAGTTGTCTCATTATCCCATGTTCTTCACAAAATTATTAAAACTCATTTAATGTGAATTCACCACATATATCAAACCTTAAACACTTGATTCAAGCATTCATTTTATTTCAACCATTTATTTTAAAATCTTAAACCTACTGAAATCTTCTAATTTTTCTTTTAAAAATATGACCCATGTCATCCTCGAGAAATCATCAATGAGTAACATGAAATGCCTTTCAACTTGAAGACTCTTTGTCTTGGTAGGTCTGCACAAATCAGTATGAATTAGTTCCAAAGGCCTTTTGGAAGAATACTCCTTGGTCTTGAACCTTATCCTTGTTTGCTTCCCAATCTGGCATTCTTTACACATGGTACTTGCAGGCTTGACAATCTTTGGCATGTCTCTCACTACTTGCATGGAGTTGATCTTTACTAGGTTATCAAAGTTAATGTGTCCCATCCTATTGTGCCACAACCAACACTCATTTGTTTATCCTATAAGATAACTTATTCCCTTAACACCTTTTAGGTTGTACAAATTGTTTTTTGTCCTAGCTCCTTTTGCCACCAGTTTTCCAAAATTTTCTCTTCAAATTTCACACCCCCAATCATGAAATATAAGATTATATCCTCTTTTGCACATCTAAATTACATTGAGGATATTATTCTTGAGACCTTCAACATAGAGAACATCTTTTGTCTTGGATTTTCCATCAATACTTATGTCACCCTTTCCATGGATATTTTTTGATGAATTATCACCAAACTTGACATATCCACCATTCCATTTAACCAAATTGATGAATTTTCTTTTTTCACCTGTCATGTGACTTGAATAACCACTCTCAATTTCCCAAATATTTGTTTGTCATAAAGCATGAAATGTTGTTTGAACATCCTTTGAATTTTCAGCCTCATTGCTTGTTTCCTTGATTTTCTTAGTAATATCTATCTTTTGAATTTCTAATTTTTCTAAATCACTTATGTAATATTTTGCTATATGTCTAACATTATTGCAAATTTGACATGTCACATTGACATCCACTAAAGAAGCAAGAGGAATTCTACTTACTAAATTTCTTTTATTCATTTAAGACATGCAGTCTATAGCCTTATGACCATACTTATTGCAGATGAAACAATAACCAAAAAATGCATGATTGAACCTATTTGTTGAGATTCTTCTACATGATGAGATCTTTCTTTAGGTCTGATATCAACTTCTTGATCTTTGGATATTTCTTTCTCTAATTATTTTTTGAGTTAAAACATCTCTTCTCAATCTTTTTACATTCACTTATCTTGGCTTCAATTAGGGCCTTTTGTTATTTGTTCTCTTTTCTTGTGTATTCCAAATCTTCAAGAGAAAAAATAAGCTCACCTTCAAAATCAATTGGACACCTTTGTATTCATCAATATTTATGCTTGATCTTCTAGAGATCACAATGGTCATGAATAGGGATTCTTCTCCATCATCATCTAATGTGCAGTGACCTCCTTCATTTGAGGAGCAGTATTCTTCTTTGGAGAGAAGGTTCCTCTTAAAATTGTTCCTTTTGAATCCTTTTTTGCTATTTTCATTTTCTCCAAAAGGAAATTTAGATGCATAATGACCAATTCTTCCACAATTAAACATTTTAAAGGTAGTTTACCTTTATATTTTCTTTATCCTTTCTTCATCTTTCTCACAAAGTTTGCTTCTTCCTCAAATTCACTATGAGAACCAGATGTCCCTTCTTTCTTCACAACTATCAATTCAACTTCTCTCCTATGTGCACCTCGGAATTCATTTCTCATTTCATAGGTGGTGAGGGATACAAATGGCTCTTCCATGGTAAGATTTTTTAGGTCTTTGGCCTCTTCAATTACAAAGACTTTTGAACCAAACAATGAGGGAGAGTTCTCAGAACTTTCTTCACAACCATTGAGTTAGTTATGTCTTCATCGAGACCTTCGATTCCATTGACTGCTTCATCTACTTAGAGAAAATATTTTTCTATGTTCTCCTTTTCTATCATCTTCATATTCTCAAATAATATTTTGCAAGATTGTAACTTTTCTTGCTTCACATTGTCATTTCTCTCATAGAGATTTTTGAGCTTATCCCATATCTCCTTGGATTTCTTGCATTATACTACCTTAACAAATTCAAAAATTTATAACCCACTTAGGATAGAATTATTTTATTTAGCATTGTTATCATGAGCCTTCTTTACATTAGGATCATTAATAGGATGAGAAAGTTTAGTATAGTTATACTTGGTAGCTCTCCAAATAGCATAACCTAGTGAGGAGAGATAGGTGTCCATCCTCACACTCCAAAAGGCATAGTTGTTTCCAACAAACAATGGTTCCTTAGAAGAGGAATCCTTTTGAGCCATGTGTTCTAAACCAAGATCTACCTTCAACTGTTAGGCTACACCAAGGAACTGAGTTCTGATACCAATTGTTAGAACACACAAATATACTAAGAGGGGGGTGAATTAGTATATCTCTCAAAATAATCCATTTAAATTTATCAATTAGAACTTATTATTGCCTTAACCAGATAAAGCATTCAAAGCACAAGCACACAAGCACAACACCAAATTTACATAGAAAACCATGCAAGGGAAAAACCACGGTGAGAAAGTTTCTTGGAGCTACTATCTAAACCTAGCCTCACAAAAGTAAAAAAAATATTTACAACACAATTTTATGGCTACAACTGAAGGAAGTTTACAAATCCCTACCAATTTCCACTCTTATGGAAGGAGGTTGCACCCTTAGAATACAACACTTGATGAATCAGATGATCTATTTCCACTGCAACACATATGTTGCCTCTCGCTTACTGTCTTCAACACTCCACTCACACACTTCTGCCTTCAGCTCACTACCTTTAGAATTCACTCATACATTTATTCTTTTGACTCACTTACTTCAGCACTCACCTCACACACTTTTGTCTTCAACTCGTTGCCTACAACATTTACTCATATACTTATGTTTCTGGCTCACTGCCTTCAACACTCACTTACACACTTCTTCGCACATTCACACTCATTCTTCTACCTTCAATGCACTATTTTTGGCATATGCATTAAACACTCGACACATAACTCAACTACTTTGATCACACACTTGATCTTCCATTTCTATCTTTCACAAGCTTCAAAAAATTTCTCCTTATCAACCAAAATGAAACGTTTGACATGAAATGTGCAATGACCATAAGAAAGTCAACTCCAAAACATCTTTGGGAAAACTAAATTGAATGTGGTCCAAGACAAGAGATAAGAAATACATATTTTACATCTACACCAAATACCATGGTGATGCATGCCACAAAAACTTGGTGTAAACAACTCAATATACCAAGTCACCCAGTAAAAACTTAAACCCTCCAAATATTGACTCTATACCACAAGTGATACTAGAGAGACTAGATGACATCATGGGGATCACAATACAAGCATTAAATTATATTCAAAATCATTTACATTCCCTCCTTTTACAAATTCACACAATATTATGTTGGCACAGGAAAATAGACACTGGACCCAGCATCCCAAAAAGCACAATCTTGAGAAAAGACATTGAAAACCAATTTTGTGGTACACTACATAACCTAAAATTGGAAGAGAGAAAATATAAAGACAGTATAAATTCCTCCTCCAAACCACAATACCACAACATCAACAACGAAGAAATGCAGAGCATTTCTCCAAACCTTCCTAACTACAACAACATAGTCTTCACTTTGCTAGCTATATAAGCCTCTACGGTAACTTTTATGCTCTGAAATCAAGAACATACATATTCCACATCTACATCTACCAAATTCCAAACTGTAAGGAAATATCTTTAAGTACGGAGGAATGCAAAGCATTTTTTGGAGCTTTTCAGTACAACTTCCTAAGCCACTGTGAACATGACACACTTTCATGTTTTCTTTCACAACTTATGCAATTCTTTAATATCAAGAGATATTGAATACAACATTCAAAACATCATATCATCATGAAGAATCTACAACTTCATAATAATATTCACTTATACATGAGAACTAGAAGAGAGGTACAATTGTGTATAGCATACTCATGACAACCAACATCATAACATTGTTTGCATCACATGCAACCTTTCACACACTACTACTCACTCAATAGTCATCAAATATGACACCTACAAAAATATCCTTTATATTGACATGAATGACATCACCTACAACATACTTGCAAAAAATTCAACTTGTAGCTGATTGGTGGACTCTCTACAATACTCATGACAACCAACATCATAACATTGTTTGCATCACATGCAACCTTTCACACACTACTACTCACTCAATAGTCATCAAATATGACACCTACAAAAATATCCTTTATACTGACATGAATGACATCACCTACAACATACTTGCAAAAAATTCAACTTGTAGCTGATTGGTGGACTCTCTACCTCTTATTAGCCTTGGAAATGCTTCTTTGACCTTTAATTCAACCTTCACTTCTTCCTAAGATGAGGAAAGGACTTCTATTCATGGAAAACAAAAGAGATATAAAAAAGATAGATGTGGGAGGAGATCTCAAATAGGGTAGACCTTCATAAAGAGAAACAAGACCAAAAGAAACAACAAGAGATAAAGCATTAGGGAAATAAAGGACCTTAGAGCTTTCAAGGTCCAAAACCCTAGGAAAATGATTTTTAAAAACCCCTCTAGATTTTGAGCCTCTTTTTCAAACCCAAATAAAGTGTACCACAAAGGTTTGCTCCTCCCTCTTTTTTTTAATTATGAATATTATCTCTTGGAACATAAGGTGGATGAACATCCCACATGAACAACATCTAATAAAAATATGTATTATGGAACAAAAAACTGATATTATTCTCATCCAAGAAGTTAAAATTTATGAACTGGATTTCACTAAAATTGCTTCAAATATCTAGCCTTCTGTAGATTGTTGTGTTATCCCTACTAAGGGTGCTTCAAGGGGCATTGCCACCCTCTGGACCCCATTTTGTTTGAAGGGAACGATTTTAGAGAAAAAAAATGACTGAAGTCTAATGATTCACATTTGATTCTTGCTAATATTTATGTGCCTAACTCTAAACTGACTAGAAAATTGTTATGGGATTCTCTATCCTGAGATTTAAATAAGTCCCTGAAGGCTTTGTGGATGTTAGGGAGTGAATTCAACTCTCCTCTGTCCCCTTCTAAGAAAATGGGGGATCTTGAAGACTTTTCTAATAGCATGGGTGACTTAGCTGACTTCTTGGCTAGCATGGGTCATATGGATATTGAGATTCAGGGCTCTTCTTTTACTTGGTCAAAGAGAAGGTAATAAAATAATATTATACAGGTGAAGCTTGACAGGTTCTTAATCTCTCATAATTGGAACATCTTACCTAGGCTTTCCCTCAAGGCTTTCCTTCATATGGGTTCAAACCATTGTGTTCTCTTTTTACTCTAGGAGTGGGCTACTAAATTGGGTCTCTACACTTTCAGGTATGAGATCATGTGGGAATCTCATCAAAGTTCAAATGCTTGATTGAGAAGTGATGTAAAACCCCCTTCCAAGGTACTTCTATGTTCACTCTAGCCCAAAAGTCAAATTAATGAAAAATAAAGAGTAAAATTGGAACAAGATGTCCTTTGGTAATATTTTTCAGAAGAAAGAAAGATTATTAAATGACTTGAAATCCACTCAAGATTCTATGGAGTATGGTTCTATTGATGTTGAAACTTGTTCCAAAGAAAATTCACCCTCATAATGGAATGGTAGGACCTCATGAAGGAGTCCAACTATTATGAAAGAAAAAATCTAGAATACAATGGCTTAAGGCAGGTAATAGGAACACTTGGTTTTTTCACCAATCTACTTTGAAACAGAAAATAAGGACAAAATTAATAATCTCACCCTCAATGATGGTGTTATGGTCTTTGAGGAGGGGGACATAGTTAAGGCTATTATCTCCTTTAGGGAAATTTTTGAAGATAAAAACTAGGAGATGAATGACCTACCTGGTTTTTTGGAAGTTATTCCTAATGTGTTGAATGAAGAAAATAATGTGGGTATGTGAAAGGATGTCTCTCTAGAAGAAGTCAAGGTTGTTTTCTCCTTTGGTTCATCTCTTAGGATCTACTTATTTCTTCAAGAGACTTTTTTTAATCAAGTAAGCTCCTCAAGCAACTGAATCAAACCTTCATTGTGCAATTTCCCAAAGTGGCAAAGGATACTACTATGTCTAAATTCTGACCCACTAGATTTTGTAACACTATTTATAAGATCTTTAAAGTTTTGGTTAGAAAAATTAAACATCTATTTCATATACTTTTCTCTTCTTGCCAAAAAATTTATCCCTAGTAGGTAGATTCTAGATGTTGTGCTTACAACTCATGAAGTCATTCATTATATGGAAAAAAAAAAGATCAACTATGCCCCTAATCCTTGATATATCAAAGGCTTATGATAGACTTTTGTGGCCCTTCCTTTTGGTTGTCCTTGAAAATTTTGGGTTTGGTAAGAAGATCCTCAAAATTATTAGCATGTGTATTTCTTCCCCCACCTACTCAGTGTTAGTGAATGGGATCCCTAGATGATCTTTCTCAAGGGGTAAGGTACAAGGGGACCCCCTCTCCCCCTACTTGTTCATTTTGGTTGCAGAGGCCCTGGGTAGAATTTTCCAAAAACTTTTTTCCTCTAATAAACTCTTACGTGGGTTAGAGTTGCCTCCTCTTTAGTCCCTTACTCTCATCAACAATTTGTTGATGACACCATCATGTTTTGAGCCTCTTCATTTTTGGAAGTAAAAATATGGAAGGCTATCTTGGATGCTTATGCCAAAGTTTTTTGGTAGCATATTAACTACAAAAAAGTATGTTATACTTCTTCAATTTAGAGAGCATTCTTAAATATAAGATTTTGAACATTTTGGGCTGCCAACAATATTATCTACCTTCCACTTATCTCCTGCTTACTACTAAAAATCTAACACTTACTAGAACAACATTGTGGAAAGAGTGTGGGAAAAGTTGGTTGAATCGAAAGGGAAGATTTGGAGACTATTGAGATTGTGGATGCACAAGGTCCCTGAAGTTGTAGTCTTCAACGGAGGCCCTTTTCCAGGAAAGATAATCAACCACATAGAAATTGTTTGAACTTAGGCATGCACAATGAAGATTCCATACTGATATGATATTGGATGATTACAAATGTACAAGTTGCCTGATTACATAGGCAAAAGAGAAAACCTAAGATCCATGAGATGTCATGTGTCATGATCTAATAACATGTGACAACATGTGAACCCTATCTAGGAAATTATTAAATGTTGAGATAAGTTCTAGAAGGATAATTCATCTTCTAGAAGGAATCTTATCCCTACAATCAAGGAAGGGGATATTACCCCATTATTAAATGATTTATTAAAATGCAACCTAGGACTAAATGATGTATGACCTAAGTTAACTTATTCTAGTGTAATAATTAATTTAATTACACTGACAGAGACAAGCAGGTAAATTTTTGTTGCTAAAAACCTCCCTCCAGAATATTTTTGTCTTCTACTTATCCATTTTCAAAATCCATGTGACCATGGTTGCAAATTTTGAAAAGATGCAAAGGAAATTTCTTTGGATTGGAGTTGAGGACAAAAATAGAATTATATTGGTGAGGTGTGATAAGGTTCGTAAACCCAAGAGACAAGGTGGCTTAGGGATAAGGATATTGAAGCAGTTTAATGAAGCATTGTTTTCCAAATTTGGATGGAATTTGGTGGAAGGGAACAAATATTGGGCTCACATTCTCAATCTGAATTACTTAGAAAAGAGTAACCCTTGATGTTTATTTTCTTCTCCTTCTATCCCTCATGGCTATGTTATATGGAACCAAAGATTAAAAACAAGGAATTATCTTAAGCAAGAGCTAGTTTGGAATGTGGGAAATGGAAAGAGTATTAGATTTTGGAATGAAAAGTGGTTTGAAGGTCTCTCCTTATCCTCTTAGAAGAGCTTTTCTCTGGTTAGGAAACCTCTAGCAAGATTAAATGGTACTAAATTACATGGGTACACTAATTAGAATGGCCCCCATACCTTATGGAAATACTTTGAGAGTTAGTTGAGGGGAAGGAACTTGAGAAGTGGAAGGTAACATGTTTAGATAGAGGAGGAGAATAGCTTGTACAAGCTTATTGGTTCTTGTTGTGTCTTTAGGCTTGATAAGAAAGATGCATGTTGTTGGTCCCCTAATCCTTTTGGTTACTTCTCTGTTAAATCTACTTATGATCTTATTTCAAAGGATAAGGATTATTTTATGTTCAATTGGAAAATGGTTTGGAACAACAAAGTAGTTATTGTTTGGTGGGTTGTCATGCATAATAAGATCCCTAATATTGAGAATTTGAATAAGTTGGGATTCTCTTTGGTAAAAAAATGTAGTCTATGTTGTAAAATGGAAGAAATGTTCAACCATATGTTCTTCCATTGTGATTTTTCTAGACGGGTTTGGGAAGAGGTCTTAGCCCACCTATTGATCTACTAGACTTTCCCATAACATCTTAGAGATTTTTCCAACTCCTAAAAGTTTGGTTCCCCTTACAAGCATCCTATTATTTGTGAATTATAGAACCAAATCCCTTGTCTTATCACTTGGTAGCTATGGAAAGAAAGGAATAATAGGGTGTTCTAAGACCAATGGAGAAATAGTAATGTCATCTTCTAGGTCATCAAATATAGCCTACGTGATAACATAAATTATCTTTCCTTTGTCTCCTCCAAGAAAATGTCAACTTATGTTGAAATAAGAGTCAAGAATAATTGGGGTATCCCTCAAATTTTAATCAATCTCAATTGGATAAGTATCATAGCTAGAAAAGAGACTAGATGGAACCCCCCTAAAGGGGGTGGGTTAAGCTCAATTTTGATGGTTGTTCTAATGGGAACCTTGGTGAGGAAATGGTGGGAGGGATAATAAGGGATGATAAAGGAAACCTCATTGAAGGATTTCTCAAGCTATTGGATGTAAATCATACAATTTTGTCAAGGTTATGGCAGTGTGGTGGAGGGCGAAAAGACTTTTGAGGCTAGGGTTTCTTGATATGGAAATTAAAGGTGACTCTCAAGTCATTGTTAACCTCCTTCAAAATGACAAGTATCCCTCATGGAAGATAATTAAATTTATTGAGAATTACATAAATGACCAAGTTGAAGCTTTCAATAGGTTAGTATTAGTCATATCTATAGGGAAGGCAATGGCGTAGCAAATTTGGCTTGCAACATTGTTATGCAGTGTGAAGAATAGAATTATTGGTATTCAAATTCAAATATCCTAGGAACCCTCCAACATATTATTTCCTGAGAAAGACTTAATAGCCACCCCCTCATCTGTTATGGCTAGTTTATTCCTTTCTAAGATTAGGATCCGAGCTAAGGTGGATGTTTTGAACAAGATGTGGTGGGTTTTCTTAGTTGTCATGGAGGCTATGATGACATAGCATTTAATTCACAATTATCTTGTGTTGTGAAAAAATAAGGATTACAATAATTTTATGGAAAGGTTCTCGTGAGGGATTACATCATTCTTCATTATGGTAATTAATTTTGCAATTGGTGTTATAGTAAAGGAAGCAGGGAAGATCTTGAGGATATGGGTTTTGATTGTGGTGCAATCTTCTTTTAGTACATGACAAATTATCGAGATGCTTGATATGAAATTCCCTCTGCATTTGTGTGAATTTTACTCCTCACTTGCAAGGGTGGTATTTTCCCTCACAAGACCATTTATAGTAAGATTATAATCATTGGCCTAAATATGATGAAGGCTTTGAATAATGATGAGTCTAGTACCACCAAAGTTGGAGACTTTTTCAGAAAGGGTGAGATAATCTGGTCTTGCTCTTTCTTTAACAAAATTAGAACAAGTGAATGCATTTCAAAAAATATTGTGAGAAGTTCATATGTTATCATTTTTTAAGTTTGGTTCTCAACTACCTTGGATTTCTTGTGGCTCGAGTGTCCCTCTATCTACAAAATGATTATTATGGGTGGCCCATGGATTAGGACAGAACATATCTCTTGTGAAGGCCTCAAACAAAACATAAATATTTGGGAGTTGTTTGATAGAGGTGGCTTCACTCATTTCTTCCAATCTATGAAGAGATACAACGACAAACTAATCTCTAAGTTTGTGAACTTGTAGTCTCAAGGCGAGGTCACTATTGGTGAGGTGTGATTTTGTGTCTCTAATTAGTTAATTTCTAAGGCTAATAGGTTGGATTGCAAGGGCCTTAAGGTGGAGAACAAGAGTAAAGAGAAATATTAAAAAATTATTGGCATCTTCATTGGAGTGGAGAAATCCATCCATTTTCAAAAAGGCTACACCAAGGAAAAGCTTATGGCTCCTTGGACACTGGTAAGTTTACATTGTATGAAATATTTTACTCTTGAAGTTCAGTTTGAGACCTTCCATGGTTACCATTTCCCCATACTTAACCATCTACAACATGGAAAATAATTAACCTTCTTCTGTATCTTTTCTCATTCCTAGATGCTTCTTGTGAGGCATAGCTAGTATTATTCTAGAGATTTTTATTTGACTTTATATTTATATAGTTTGGTGTTTTGGACACGATTGATGTTGAGATTTTGGTTTAGGGATATTATTATTTTGGATTATGGACATAAAATTTTTATATGCATGCTTAGACATTTATTTGCTTATAAATGAAATAATATGTTCATTTAATAAAATAACTCAATTATGAAGTATTATGGTTAATTTCCACAAAAATAATTATTTCTAATTATTATGATAGATTTTATAATTATTTGATGTTAGAAATTTTTGTGTTTATTGTTTCAACTACAATTTCCAAACTATACTAATGTTTCTAATGAGATGTTATATGTGGGCAATCTGGGTTCCTTAAGAATCAGAGACAAAATTCAAATGCTAGATGTTTATTATTGGTTTTAATTATTTTTTCAAGGGGATTTAATGTTTTTTATTTTGATTTTCATGTTCGTTTATAAATGGAAGGAAATATGTTTTTATTGAATTATCTTTTTTATTGGATATTATATTGAGGGAAATTGAAGAGTTGGGAGTTATTTTTATTTCTAAGAGGGAATTAGAATGGTTGGGGGGAGAGGAAATGAAATTGATTTCTTTCTTTCTTTATTAATTATTTTTTTGAGGAAGGGGGGATGGAATGATTTGGTGGAAGTTGTTTGTTGGCTAGGATAAGATTCAGTTAATTTGGTCATGTTTTATGGGCCAATCCTAACTTGGATAGCCAAGGTATGTTTTGAATTTTATTTGTGATTTTTGTGTTAAAATTGAGTTTTCAATAGGTTGTGATATTGTTGGAAAAATTGTTGTTTGTATTGGTTTTGTGTGGTGTCACAAAGGGAATGGTTGTAAATAAGGAGTTTATCTCTCCCGAGGGCTGAGAGCCTCCTTCATTTGGGGTTGAGGAGGGTGTGGAGCCTCTCTTAGAGATTTTTGATTGAAAATGTTAAAAATGGAGTTGTGATTTGGATAGTGTATGGAGAATGGAAGGATGGTTCTTGATATAGTGGTGTGAAGTATGTTGGATGTTGAAAAGTTGTGAATGGATGGGTTGGTGTTTGGATGGAAGGTGGTGGTTGTATGTTGAAGTTGAGAATAAATGTTTGTCCCCAAGAGGGAAGGGAATCCCCTTCTCCCCCTCTACAAGAATTGTATAACCGGATTATGTGTGTGAGTCAATGTTTATATTTTTCTAATTTTAATTAGTGTTGAGCATTTGGATTTTGTCTCCCACTTGGGGGTGGACTTATTAGTGTGGGTGTGTCGAATGTGGAATGAATTTAATGTCAACACCAGCCTTAATGAAACAGTTTACATTCAATATTTGATCAAATAAACTACACTATTTGTAATACAATCAAACCTTTCAAATATGTATCATTGTCCTCTATTTCTAGGGATCTGTTAAACCATTTGGCCCACATATTTCTATGGGCACAATGGTTGTTAAAATGACAACCTAGAAAATGAGATTTGATGCTTAATATGCAAGCTAAGATGATTTCTATGTGCAAATGTGTGCGGGAAGGATTAGTGGTATGCTTCTAAATGAAACAAAATGATAGAAAGGATAATGGATACGATGATAAATGATAAATGAACAAGTGGAGATGAGTGAGATGGTATGAAACTAAAATGAACTTTACTTCAAATGTGGATGATAAATGCAAAGGAAAGGGGGTGTATTTATAGGGTTTCTCAAGCATTTTGTGAGGTGGCACCTATCAGTGGTCTAGATTCAAAGGAGAAAGAATAGATGGTGGAGATGGATGGAATCAGGCTATAGTCCCCTTGACCAAGGAAAACATGCCATGTGTGTGGGAGGAATCTCTTGACCAATGGGCAACATGCCATTTGGATGGGAGGCCCAAGTGTGTGAAACAAAGACCCATGTGCTCCAAATTTGTTGGAAGTGTGAGAGAATAAAGCCATGTGCCTTTTCCAATTGGTGGAAGTGTGTGAGGATAATTCTAATTAATAATTAGGCATATTTATTTTCATGTGACATCTATGAGGTGGCACAAGAAAATGTAGTAGACATGTGCTCTAATTCTTAATGAAGATTAAGAAAGATTAATTAAATAAACACATTTAGGATGTTTTGTTTATTTAATTATTTAGAAGAATAGTATTTTGGAGAATTAATAGAAGAGTGAACAATATAAATAGAGTGAGACTTTATTTATACGTAGTCTAAACATTAATCAAATAGCTTGTATTTAATTAACTAAATATGATGAGCATTTTTAGGTGTATACATTTTTCCCCTCTTTGAAGTGATGTGTTTACATGTCGCTTCAAAGAAAATTTTGATGTTGATGCCTAGAAAACATTTTGATGCCCCAGAGGATGCAAGATTTCAATGCCCCAGATGATGTCAGATTTCAATGCCCCAAATGATGTTAGATTTCGATGCCCCAGATGATGCAAGATTTTGATGCCCAAATGATGTCAGATTTTGATGCCTTAGATGATCTCAGATTTTGATGCCCCAGATGATGCAAGATTTTGATGCCCCAGATGATGTCATATTTTGATGCCCCAAATGATGTCAAATTTTGATGCCCCATATGATGTCAGATTTCGATGCCCCAGATGATGTCCTAGACTTTGATTTTAGGTATTGACTTATATATGCCCCCTCAAGAGATAAATCGATGAATGTGTGGATGTTAAAATGAAATGTTGAAATGATGTGATGGTGTTGTGATGATTATGATGATGATCCAATGTTGATTTAGTGAGATTTGGATGTCGGAGAGGATTTATCTCTCGAAAGTTGATTGCAAGTTCTTGCTTGGAATAGTGTTGATTAATTACAACTCCTTTGTGGTAAAAATGGGAAATAAATCCCACCATAATTCCCTCCATTTTACCCTTGAAAAGGTAAAAAGTGGTAAAATGGGATTCATTTATACATTTTGAGTTTGAAGAAGTTGAAGATTGGAGAGCTTAGAGGAAGATGATGATCCCATACCACGAGCACCGTTTCGAGTGTCTATGCCACTTTGATCAGCCTGTTGTCGCTAGACCTATGGTACGCTTTATGAGAAACCTCCTGGTTTGTCATTTTCTCGCCTTTTAGTGGTATTTTGAATATGCTAGATAAGTGTTGTAGCTTGTTTGATGTTATTTTTGCACTTTCAGATGATGTTTTTGTCATTTTGAAGTGTTTTTGAGTGTGTTTGAGAGTTTTGGCACCTTTGGGGTCCCAAATGGAGCCTCTTGCAAGCTTGAAATTCAATTTTTTGTGTAATTTAAGAGTTTTGGCACCTTTGGGGTCCCAAGTGGCACCTCTTGCAAGGGTGAAATCCATGTTTTTGACCTCCAAAATTGTTTTGGCACCTTTGGTGTCCCAAGTGGTACCTCTTGCAAGCCTAGAAAACATGATTTTGAGGTGCAAACTTTGTTTTGGCGCCTTTGGGGTCCTAAATGGTGCCTCTTGCAAGCCTAGAAAACATGATTTTGAGGTGCAAAATCTGTTTTGGCACCTTTGGGGTCCCAAATGGCACCTCTTGTTGTCCTAGAAAAGTTTTCCCTTTGTTGATTCTAGGTGGTTTTAGCCTGTTGTTTTCCCCATTTGAGAAGGTGTGATTGCGGAAAGCCCTTGTGATGATGTTCGCAAGATGTTTTAGAGTCAAAGTAGTTTTTGGTTTGTCATGTTTTGGATTAATTGTAGTCTGATTGTGAGATGTGTTTTGTTTGACTGATGTTTGAGTAAGATAGTTGATGATTTGATCTGATGATAGGCAAGAATCAAATGAGAGAACCAATGATGTATCAACCTCATGATAGGCGACGAACAATGATAGGATGATTGATGTATCAACCTCATGATAGGCGAGGATTGATAATAGGATGTTTGATGTATCAACCTCATGATAAGTGAGGATCGATGATAGGATGATTGATGTATTGACCTCATGATAGGCAAGGATCAATGATAGGATAATTGATGTATCGAACTCATGATAGGCGAGGATCGATAATAGGATCAATGATGTATCAACCTCATGATAGGTGAGGATCAATCATAGGATGATTGATGTATCGACCTCATGATAGGCAAGGATTGATGATAGGATGATTGATGTATGGACCTCATGATAGGTGAAAATCGATAATAGGATGTTTGATTGCCTTGATTGATTGAGTTGAGGATTGTTCTGATTGATTTTATTGTCTTGATTGATTTGATTGTCCCGATTGAGTGAGTTGATGATTGTTCTGATTGATTTGATTTGATGATTGTTCATGACATTCATTTGAGTTGATGATTGTTCTGATTGATTTGATTATCCTGATTGAACATGACATTGATTAACTGCACATTACCTTGATGAACTGATAATCTTCATTGAACCTAACATTGATTGACTAATAATCTTGATTCAAATTGACATTGATTGACTAATAGTCATGATCCATCATGCTTTGATTGATTGATTTGTGTTTCATATTATGATTAGGGAGATGTCGATGTCCTCCAGTCTCGGGAGCATTTCCTAAAGACATGGAATATGGTCTATCATTTTTCCACAATGGATTTGGAGATTATTGCACATTGCAGGCTAACCTCCTTATTAGATATCCGTCAATATAGGATCAACAGAGGGTTACTTATAGTGTTGGCAGAGAGGTAGCATAGTGACCACAACACATTCCACTTAGCCATGGGAGAGATGAAAATGACTCCAAAGGATGTGTACTGTATCTTACAAATCTCAATGATGGGGGAGATAGTGGTATATGATAAGATAGAGTAGTGCGGGACAACTGCATTGTAGAGATTATGTCAAGATGAGCCCATGGCTAGCCGATGGATTCCTTGGTCAGAGATGGTTAGCAAATATGATCCTTTGCCATGTGTGCTTTCTGGTTTCATTGGTGGATTCCTTTGTCCTGATCATAGGTCAAAGGGATTTTCAGTAGGTTGGGGTCAAGTGTTATCACATATGACACTAGATGGCACCAGATATGCATGGGGTTCAATATTACAAATGTTGGAGTATTATTTAGAGTGTTTCCACTCTCATCCTTTTCTGATATTTACTCATCCAGAGGAGCCAGTACCACCAGTTGATGGAGAGGGAGGGGATGACGAGGGTGATGATGATGGTGGGGATAGTGGTTGTGGGGGTGATGGTGGTGTAGATGATGGTTGTAGGGGTGAGGGTGTTGTAGAGGGTGGTGATGAGAGTGATGATGAGGTAGGGTTATTAGAGGTAGATGACAGTCATCCACTTGATTTTGTAGTTTCAAGGCACATGAGGAGTGTTATCGTACCTCAGACGGTGCTTCCCAGGATTTGGATTGGGATCCCCTCTCACCATTAGTTGTCACAGATAGTAGCTCTACAGGTAGAGGTTCAGTATTCTCAGAGTGAGGGAGCGTAGGCTTGAGCACAAATTGATTCACTTCAGGATGAGTTGGTGCAGTGTCAGGCACAGGTTGATATTTTGACGACTGATAGAGGGACAAACAGGCAGCATATACATCAATTGCAGGAACAGGTGATTATACTCACTTCAAAGAGGGATGCCTTTAGACACCAGATAGAGCAAGTTGAGGCAATTGTCGAGAGGATATAGCAAGCAGCACCATATGTAGGTATAGTGGATTTCTTTAGAGAGATTCAACACATTTCTCAAGAGTTATATTTTTATAGAGGTAAATATCATGAGTTGGTTCCTCCTGAGCAATGAGAGAGTTTTGTACAGTCTCATTCTAGCATATCTCATTCTCAGACTATTAGCAGGGGTGTTACACAACCATTTTCTGGAGATAGGAGAGATCTAGGTGTAGGTCTGTCGGGCAGAGGAGGTCCTAGTTATGTGAGACCAGCAACGTCTGGTGGGAGCTTGACATAGCATATTGTGGTGTTTCTTGGACATTGTGTATACACTTGTGAGATTGAGGATGTATTTCCCATGATACAGTGCCTTTTGGATTTTGATGTATCTCATCCTACTTTTGGATATCCTTGTACACTTGGAAATTATGATATTTTTCATGTTATATGATATGCAACGATGTTTATGATCTAAATGTTGATATAATGCTAAAAGTCTATGATGCATTTGATTTCATTGTGATGATTATGATATGCAATGTTGTGATGATGCAATGTGATGTGTTATGAATCTATAATGGTTTATGAATGATTCATATATGATGTATGTGATGGATTTGACTATGCTAATGAAATGTGATGCATTTTTGTTCTTTTTTAATGCCAATATGATGTGATGAATGTATGATGGATGAAATGATGATGCATATCTTTGTTGATGTTTATGTAATGTTCTATATGATGATGATCATGATGATCATGATGATTATTCAATGATGATGCTTATGTGATGTATTCAATGATGATATGATAATGCATGGTCAATGATTTGATGGATTAAATGATGTAAGACGTTCCATGTGATGATTATGTTGAATATGTATGGATGCGATGCAAATGATGTGTGATGTTGTGTAATGATGAATGATGATTAAAAGATTCAAATTATTATGCAAATGATTATGTTCTAGGGTCCTTAAGCTTAAATGAGTGATTCTATTCAAATTCCAAAAGTTGTGGGAAGGTTGTCATCAGTTGATTCTTTGTTAAATTGAGATTCACAAAACCTGACATGTTTCCCAATTCTTATGGAAATTTGAAGAGACTCGCTCATTTAAGTTTAGTGAACCACTTCCCTAATGCCACTAAATGAAATGATTTTGATTATGTAAATGAAATGTGATAGATGTTGTTTAAGGTATGCAAATGATGATGCAACTGATGTGCAATTAAATGAGAATGATGTGTTTTTGGTTAATGTCCAGTGTACTCAATCCATTAATAATAGAGATGACACCATTGTGAAATTGTTTCAGCTTTGAAAAATTCCATAAATACACATGCAATACTAACATGAATGCAATCTAACTTAACTATGCAAATCTCATATTCAAAAGTTGTCATTTGTATTAACCAATTTGTCGTGTCACTTTATCATCATTGGGCCTTTAAAATGTTGAAAGTGAGTACAAGCATCGATGGTATGTTTTAGACCAAGATGACCTAAGTACTACTTCCATGATGTTTGATAGTGCAAGTTAACACAAGCATCTAAGTATAATTAAACCAAGATGACCTAAGCATTGCTTGCATAAACAAACAAGAGTTAATATTTTTCCTATGCAAATTCATAATTTCATTAGTGATACTTTGTAGTGCACGTCTCCTAACAACTTGCATAGTACTAATGATAAACTCACAAACAACAGAAAAAGAAAAATCATATTCTTTCCTTGCTCCTCTAGTTCAATACATTATTGAGGGGCTCAAGAGATATGATAACAAAAATCAAAGTACAAAAATTGAACATTTGTGTTTCACATGATAAACTCATGATTCAAAAGAGCATCATTCTTTCAATTTTCTAATGTTTTGAGGTTTTCTGAGATTTTCTAATTTTTAGGTGTTTTTCAAGATTTTGACCAAGAACCTAACCTAAAGACCAATCCTAGGGGCCTCGGGGGCTAATCAAAGATTATCCTTGCCTACGTTATACATGTAGAGACCATGTAGTTCAACTGGCTCAACCAATTTACAAGACCAAGATATGAATAGACGAGAGATGACAATTAATTACAATGGACCACTAAAGGACTTGACCTAGGGTGTCTCGGGGGCTAATCAAAGATTAGCCTTGCCTACATTTAAGCTTAGAGACGACGTAGTTCGACAAAACGACTCCATTTTTTACCTTTTTCCTTGACTTTTTTACCTATTTTTAGATTTTGACATGAATGTTTGATGTGTTTCCAATGGTGATCAATGTTCAATGTTGGGTTGTGTTATGATCATTGTTTTTGTTGTGTTTTTCTTCCTATTGTTCGTTTGTTGGTTCAGGCTCAAAGTTTGTTGCCCCCAGTAAATTCAAGGTTTTACCCCCAGTCTATGGTGAGACACGACCGTGATGCCAAGATATATACATGGTGCTTTCCAAAGGATGGGCAGATGGGAGGTATCAATGGATGGAAAAAGTGAATGGTTGGCATGCTCAAATAGATGGAAAAACTAACCCATCACAAATAGCACCTGTTATCAAGTTTTCACTACTTGTTTTTATTGCACTTTTTTAGATTTTATGATTTTATTTATTTATTTATTTTATTTTATTTACTTTTTTTTGTATTTTTCTCATCTTTTTTTTGTCATTACCAAGACACCTATTTTCCAGGTTTTCATCAAGGCAACTATTTTTTCAAGACATTTTCTAATATTTTTGGTATTTTTCAGAACCTTTTCTAATGCACTGGATGATTCAAGTGTAGAAATTTTTGAGATGTAGGCTATTGAGGGGTTCATCAAACAAATCCCCTTCTGGTGTAGACAACTTATATGCTCCTGATCTGAAGGCTGCAACAATGAAAAAGGGACCAAGCTAATTTGGTTCAAATTTCCCCTTCTTTTCTTGATCTTGTTGATTTTTGGGGTTCTCTTTCACTACCAAATCACCCACTTGAAATGTTCTAGGCTTGACTCTGTGGTTGTAGCTTCTAAATATCCTTTGTTGATATGCCTTCAGGTGATCCACTGCATGTTGACGGTGTTCATCCAAAATTTCTAATTCTTGTAACCTAGACACCCTATGATCCTCATCTGAAATGATCCCTTTTAGTGACATCTAGAGTGATGGTATTTCAACCTCAATAGGTAGGATAGCCTCTAATCCATAGACTAGAGCATAGGGTGTAGCTCATGTCAAGGTTCGAATACTAGTTTTGTAAGCCCACAAGGCAGGGTTTAATTGAATGTGCCAATCTTTTCTAGCATCATTGACAGTTTTCTTTAGGATCTTTAAGATAGTCTTGTTTGAGGCCTCAGCTTGGCCATTGCCTTGAGGATAATAGGGTGTAGAAAACTAATGCTGGATATGAAATTTCTCACAAATTTCTTCAATGTCTTGATTTTTGAAAGGTCATCTATTGTCAATGATGATGGACTGAGGGATGCCATACCAACAAATGATGTAGTTTAGGATGAAAGATGATATTTTTTTCCTATGATGGTGGTTAGGGAAACCGCTTCAATCCGCTTTGTAAAGTACTTTGTGGTCGTGATGATAAACTTGTGTCCATTGGATGAAGATGGGTGTATTTTTCTTATGATATCTAATCCCCACTGATAAAAGGGCCATGTTGATGCAAAAGGATGAAGTTCCTGTGTTGGTGCATGGATGAGATTGCCATGAATCTGGCACTTTTGGTATTTCTTGACAAATTGAAAAGAGTCATCCATAGTCGGCAAGTAATATCCCAACTGGAGGAGTTTCTTAGCTATAGTTAAACCACTTGAATGAGTACCACAAACACCTTCATGTACTTCTCGTAAATTTGTTTTAGATTCATCACATTCTAGACATCAGAGGAGAGTTCCATCAAGACCTCATTGATAAAGGACATCTACAATAAGGGTGTGTCAGGCGGTTTGGCAGATGAAGTTTCATTTTTTATTG
The DNA here is from genome assembly GCA_007258455.2 of Sequoia sempervirens. Classification (NCBI taxonomy): domain Eukaryota; kingdom Viridiplantae; phylum Streptophyta; class Pinopsida; order Cupressales; family Cupressaceae; genus Sequoia; species Sequoia sempervirens. Next base: position 132,320 of record VDFB02281882.1, read on the forward strand.
CGAGATAGGTTAGTAGGAAGGATGTTATCTTTTAGGTACGCATAGATTTTTCTATAGAGGGAAGTGTCAGCCTCAACTAGGTGGTAGATAACTTGGGACTTAGGGTTTTCATAAGATGGGTTGAACAGTTGTCCCACCATGAACTCGAATGGGCTCATTTTCCTAGAATTTGCAAGAGAGAGGAAATGGTAGCCATGGCATCAGTGGCTTTGTTGTCACTTTGAGGAATCTGCTCAAATATGATTTCCACAAAATAATTTTTGAAGTCATCAACCATTCTTTTGTAAGGCATCAGTTTTTCATCTTTCATTTGATAGTCATCGTTTACCTGATTAATGATTAATTGTGAATCCCTGTAGACATGTAGCTCAGTGATCCTCCATTCAACTACTACTTTGATTCCAATGATCATGGCTTCATATTCAGTTGTTTTGTTGGTGCATGGGAACATCAGTATGTAAGACTTAGGAATAGTGTGTCCCTTTGGTGAGATAAATAAGATTCCAGCTCTTGATCTATGTTGTGTATAAGAACCATCAAAGTACAAGAGCCATTGTTTTGTGGACACTGTTAGGACATTAACATCTGTAAACTCAATGTTCATGGGATGATTGTCTTGCAATGGTGCTTCAGCTAATTGATCTGCAATTGCTTGTCCTTTGATTGCCTTCCTATCAACATATTGGATGTCAAATTCACTTAGCATCGTGACCCACTTGGCTAGTCTTCCAGTGAGATTAGCTTTGCTTAGAAGGTATTTCAGTGGATCTATCTTGGTTATTAACTTCATGGTATGGGTGAGCATGTAGTGTCACAATTTTTGGGTGGTGAACACTACTATCAGACAAGCCTTTTCAATGAAAGTGTAATTGATCTCATAGCCATTTAGGGTTCTACTGATGTAATTGTAGACATGCAAAATTTATATTCTGCATTTGATCAGGTTCATTCATCAACTGAACTAGATGTTGCATTAGATCCATTCATCACCTTCATCCATTCATTTAAATAATCTCATTTCCTAAGGTCATTTATCAAATAAACATTATCATCAACCTTTTTAATCAAATAAATCAAACATCCATCATAATGCATTTCCATCATTTACGATTTAAATAAATCAATTATCAAAGTCTTAAAAGTCAAATCACCTAATCAGCATTAAATCAGCATAATCATCATCTATTTAATCTAACCCTGATTAAATACTCACCCACTTGCATTCTCTAGATTTGGCCACTTGCACATGAAATTACATTTAATTGATTTATCAAAATCTTTATTTTCAACTTGGCATAAAGGAGAATATTCTCCAAGTTTGAATTTCCCCCCCAAGTGGACATGTACACCCAATGAGCATTTATGAGGCCTTACATGTCTCTTACATGTCCCCTTCCAAAGGTCAAACACAACATTCATTGCAAATTTGAATTCAAATTTTCCCTCTCATGGGCACTCTTCCCAAATCTTGCACAACCATTGGCCTATCATCATTTGACAAGTGTCCTTCTTTCATTAGCTTGATCTTTGTCCCACATTGGTCTCTCTTCAACACTTAGCATTTTGAAAATCTTTAAATACAAGCTTCATCTTTGAGCAAATCCTCCACAATTTTATGCAAGGTTACTCTCTTCATTTGAGATTTGATCTTGTTCATCATCACTCCACCATCTTCATAGCATTTTCATCTTAAGCTTATAAATCAAGGATTGGGAAAGGGTCACTAGCACATGTGACACCAATCCACTATGAGATAGTTTGCATCATGTTTTCTTATGCTTTTTCTTTAGATCTTTTGTCATTTGTTTGCATTTTGAACATGATGTATTATTTCATAAGGATGTTGAATATCTTGATTTGTTGTTGAAATACTAACGATATTTGCAGATTTTATTGTTAGATTTCTAACCACATTTTGCAGATTTTAGCATCCACAAAATGGCGCTAGAAGGAGGGCAATAATGGATTGAGGAGATTTTGAATTTAACAGATTTATTGGATTCTCTAAAAAGCTTTCATTCGCTACCTTTTGACAGGGTTTTAGAATTTTGTGTTAGTTATTGATGCAAAATCTGCAGCATCTATTGTTTGGTTCATCGCTCTATTTTGTTTCTTGTGTTTCAAGACTTTTATTCTACATTTATAGCATTCACAAGACATTGGATTAACATATTTGTTTGCAACTTTTAAAATTTTGGCTCATATTTTCATTTACTGCGCTCTAGGTGATTGTATTATTTGATGCATTTATAACCTTAGCTACGCAGGAAGAAAAAATAACCTAAGGGATATTGAAGTCCGATGTGAAATCCTTATTTATACATTCAAATGTGCTAATACATCCGAGACTGCACACCTTCTTAGTATTCCAAACTTGGTCGCTGGTCGTGCACTTCTTTCTGCTATTTGTTTTTTCTTTCTGCCTCAACCTGCAACGCATTTCCCAGTCATTGAAAACAACAAAGATTATCTTTGCACCTGCCAATTGCATTTGTCAACAGCGGAAGTGTAAAGAGGTCCTTTTTTTTTTGAAAGGCGTAGTCAGGAAACTGGTAAAATTTGTGGAGTTAAGCTTTACACCCACCTGTTGCATTAGCAAGCAAAGTTGTTTTTAAGGTTTACACCTGCCAAAGTAATTCAATTTGATTCACTGTTGTCTGAGTATGCCTACGAAATATCATTACAAGTTTGTCTTTCTGAAATCACACCTGACAGCTGCATTTGTTTAAAAGTTTCTAAAGCGTATTCAAGTCAATTTGCACGCCATTTCTACAATCAATGCATTTCGTAATGTAATCTCTGATTGAGATTTCTTGTCATAGGAGCTACGTTTTTTATAGGTTTACGCTGGCAAAGGTTTAGAATATGGTTGTACACCTTGCCAATTACATTAATTTGAAACTTTATGAATGGCGTGGTTTTTCCATCTGTTTTATGGCAGTAGTAAACCTGTATTTTACACTTTTAATCATGGAATATCGATCAGAAGCATTTAACATGCCTTTGAAATCATTAAGTTTTATTATTCTATCAACTTCAATAATCATTTAACATGCCTTTTAAATCGTTAAGTCTTATTATTCTGTCAACTTCAAATTTTGTACGCCCTGTCTTGTCCAGATTTTGAGAAGATGGTATGGTTTTAAATGATTTTGGAGAGCTATCATTGCTACAGATTGATGACATATGACTTGATATATACACGGTTTTTGCATGCCCTTCGCAAAATCCCAGTCAGAGATACTGTCAAACAACACGTTTATTTCAGGAATTAATTCTGTCTGTTGGGAATGACCAGCATAGATGTATAGGATATTTCTATTAAGAAATCATGATAGCAACTTCTTCATTCATGCACATTGAGTGCAAAGGTGTGTGAACGTACCATTCGCAGCTGGACAGAAATTTAATATGATTCGGTGTCCAAAATCACTAAAAGTCTTTGCCCGCCTTTAAATGTGTTGGACTCTAAGTCAAAGAAAGAAGTGGAGATAGCATAGAGAATGTTATTGCAAGCCATAGTACCATTTGACATCTAAATTTCATTTATTTTCCATATATATGATGTTGTGTTTATATGATTCTCTGTTTTAACATGGCTGTCAATTTCTTTATATAACACTTTATACGTGACATTCCAAAACTTCAAAGGACTAACACATTTTGCAGGGTTCATTTTTCATCCATTCCATAAAATTCTTGCAAGATCATCAAATACACCTTTGGACTACAAAAATTGGACCACTTATTCATAACAACTTGTTTATGATGATTGGCATTAAAACTTTAAATCAATTTTCTAACAAGCTTTCTCAAAATCTGATTTCTAGTGCTATAATTTATTTTCTTTAAAAGATATGTGCTTTCATTGATTCCTTGACATAAATATCAGATTTTATTCATAGGTTGATATCAAAGTCAAACATCGGAATCAAGCGAAAGCGAAGGCGAAAAGGTACCAAAAGCGAACAAAGGCAAGTGAACAAGGTACAAGAAAAGCGAAAAGTCAACAAGGAGGAGGCTAGCAAACGAAAACGAAAGGAGGGGAAATTTTTTCTTGAAAACACAATTTGTTTTTAAACACTTTAAGTGTTGATCAACACTACTTCACGAAGTTGTTAATATTTTCGCTTTAGAACACTAATTTTCATTTGGGCCTAAAAAAAGAACAATTTGATTTTCTCCATTTGCAAAAGGCTAAAATTCAAGCTTAGATACTTACTAGAGTTCATTTTGGGTTAAAAATTGGACAAACAATCTTCATATTTCATTTGGTGCTTAAAACGAACTCACAATTGCTTTGAAGGATATAAAATGAACAAGTGCTTGAATTGTGATTTTGTCTTGGGTGCATTTTGAATGCGTATCCTCTCCCCTTGTGCTTCGTGTGATCTAGGGTGCAAGAGAAACACTCAAAATACATTTCATTTCTTTGAAACACTTCGATTTGGGCTTAAAAATTGAACATCTTGTGCGAGTGTGAGTAGGGGCACTTTCACGTACATTCTCTTTCTTTGTGCCATCAAAGATCGATCAGTTACTGACAGGTCTTTGCTTGCTTTTGTTTATCTTAGAGGGCCATGTGGGAAATAGTACTCACCCAAGGAAGCGACTCACCGGTAACACTCTAAAGCCAAGGTATTTCGGTGGGATATAAATGTGGGTTTTGGTTAAGCCATAAATCAAGTAGTTGGCTCGATAGGATGGATCAGAAGGGGACTCTTTATGGGTCGAAATCTCTGAAACGGAAGTCCTTACTAGAACCCATGTGCTAGAATTTTCCCAAAATCCTTAATCTATTTGTTGGTGCAGCGCTTCGGGCTACCCACACTACTTCTATGGTAGAGATGGAGAAGCAGCATGGAGAGTTTCATGGTGTTGATGCTTGTCGCCGTTGGCGTTAATGAGTTGTGGAGGGGAGCCAATGGGGTCAAGCATCTAACCATCCACTAGAGATAAGCGTAGCTGGACTTGTCCAAGTGGGAATCCAACAAATATTGTCTTACACATCCATAGGGCTTGTAATTGTTCTTCGTTTTGAAAACACAGTGTGTATTCGAAAACATTTTGCAAACAAACATTCAACATGATTCTCAAAATTTCAAACCCTCTTGAAGACAAATATCATTGACTCAATCCATATGTTACTGCTTTCCCTATGGATTCACGTCTCAGAGGTTCCTAAGCATTGGATTATACCTCAATTTGTCTTCTTGAGTAAACAATAGGAAAACCCTTGCCTTAAGTTCATTGAATTTCCACATAAAATATCTTGTGGGGTTTAAAGAAATTAAGACATTGGACATCTTAGTTTGAAAATTTAATCAAAGAGAGTGTTTTTGGTAAAAAGTACTCATTAAGCAAACATAACAAATTGGACCCCACACATGTGCTTAATATCTTTTGGTCATATTGGTCTTTTGATTGCTCTTAGAGAAAAGTGTGTTCTTCAATACCTTGGCCTAGTAAACAAAGTCTCTCTAAGTCTCTAAGGATCAAAATCAAACACTTCATCCATCCAAACATTTATCAAAATTCATCCATCCAAACAACTTTAGAGCTTTTAAAAACATCATTCTAGACTTGGGTACATCCTTAAATCATCATTAAATTCACCTTGTTTAGTTAGGTGTATGGGAATGAACCCTTTCTCATACATTTAATTAAATTAGCAATCCTTTTAACAAGTTCATCCTAAAGATCACATCCAACATCTTAGGGTTTACAAGTTCATCATCCACATCAACCAATCAAAAATCAAAATCCCTAAGTCTAGCATTGATACAAAATCCCTATCATTCATCTTTCATCCTCCATCTCATCATAGGTCCTAAGAACCTTAGAGGTCACTTTTGCAACAAGTTCAAAACAGAAGAGGAACATGGAATATACACTTGATCCATACATCTTGAGTAATCTAAATCAATTGAATCCTCAAAGCCTTGCATTTCCTATCAATTATCAAAGTCCATGTATAGGATCATTGCCTTCGACAAATGTCAATGGTACAACAAGTGTGAGTATGCCCAAGTCAAAGTTTGGAACACATTTCCCAATGATAGATCTAAGTCCAAACCTACAAATCCACCAATTGAATAATCAATGCATGAGCCTTGAAATGAACAACGTCATTCCACCAAATCCCTACAAACCAAATGTGGATGTACCAAGTGCAACTTTTCGAAACATGAATCCTAACTCGGAAAACTTTGGAAAAATGATTCCCAATACCAACAATGTTCATCCTATCATGCCAAATCTAAACATCATCCCAAATCAGAACATTATCCAAAGTCAATTTTCCCATAATCCCATTCAAAAACTGCAAACATGCATGCCAAAACTACTTGAACACAAGCCAAATCAACTATCTCAAGTGAGTCAAGATCAAAATCAAGAACAAATTTGGCGAGATCAAATTGGAAATAGTTGAGGCATTGCGCCAAGGGAAATCTCCACCACCATTACCTACATCATTCCTTGGTTTAGGGCTTCCCCCTTTACCTAACACCAATCACGCCACCCAATTCAATCCAACTAACATCAATCAAACCATCACGTCAAATCCTTGAATATACCATCGACATCGCACCAACAGATGGTATCCAATCAAGCAACAATGATGATCCCAACCAATCAAAATATGGTCTCCCAAGGACCTATCACCTCGGTTATTCCAACCATCACTATCCCTTCAATCATTCCAAACACCACTATCACACCCATCACATCTCAACCCATCACTACCATGATCGCTCCAAGCGTATCTCAAAAACTTGTCACTACATCCAACATGATTTCGAATCCACCACCACCCCCACCACCACCAATTTCCACCACATCAATCCAATACAACGTGACATTACAAGCTGCTTTTCAAAAAGGATACCAACAATATCTAGCCATGCAACAAGCAACACAAGCTCAACAAGTGCAACAATCCTCTCAAGTTTCCCAAACCTCTCAAGCTACCCAACCAACATGAGCACAAACACAAAAGATAACAACTGTTGAGAACAAAGATCAAGATCACTCCATCATTGAATACCTTGAAGTTGTGTCTATTCCATCCAATGATCAAATGAACATATGTCAAGAGTCACTTCCCAATCATGATCAAAATCCACCAAAAATACCCAACAATGATCTAATTCCACAAATGACAACATCATTTGACCCTATGGTTGAAGACCTTAGAAATCTCTCTACTGCAATTGTTGAAAACAATGTTCAAGATTTATCCATCAATAAAGATATTTTCGCTTCATCCAACGAGGCATCGACCAGTGATCATGTTGAAAATGTATCTACATCACCTAATGAGGTAGAGGGCATATCTCAAGAATTTATTCTAAAGTATGATCAATGTCTTTCACCAAAGTATAGCAATGGCCCTTTCCAAGACATATTGACATCCTTCGACCTCATGATTGCCGATATTGAAGGAATCTTCAACTCGACAACTAATCCAAGTCCACTCAAAGATCATGAAGATATTAAGCCACTTCCCAGGCATGATGAAAGTATCCAAGAACCATTTGTAAGCAGTCCATCCTTTGAAACTAACCCATGTTAAGAACTTGATCCAAAGCATGCCGAAAGCAATTCCAAAAACATTCAAGATCAAGAATTTGTATCTTCAAGATACTACAATAGTTTAATGGACACTCTCCTATCTATGCACGATGATCATATCCATGTAGCACATACTCCTCCATCTACCCATGAGATGCTTTCTACAGATGGACACGTAGATGATCTTCATCTAGAACAAGATTTTGTTACACAAAAAGAGCAAATTCTTAACTCCTACAATCAAACGGAGTTGTCAACATTAGGATCAAATATGTCCCAAACTCATATTGAGGACATCATGAATAAAGATATCTATCATTATCTGCTTAAGGAAACAAGTCAGATAGAACATCCAGAGTTAGCAGAGCAACAAATTGAAATGTCACCTACGATGGTCATTTATCAGAATATGCATTTTAAACAAGAGCTCTTGGAACAGGAGAAATCAAAGCATGAAGGTACTACTTCCACCATACTAGGGGCAACTTCGTCTCAAGCAAACGTCAACATAGAGAGCACGAAGAATCCTTATGATGAAACTAGTATCAATACTACAACCAGTCACATCATGAATCGTCATCCACCCATCACCCCATCCATGAATTGGGACCAACGTCAAAGGAAATATCTGAATCAAAGTACGAAGAATGTTATCAAATCAAAAGAAGTTGAGAAGCATAATGGACAAATCAAATACAAATGGATACCGAAGAATACAAAGAAAGATTATCCCTATCAAACTCCATCAGTCAAAGAAACTATGGGGCAAAATAAAAGAGGGAAAAGTATCCATCAATGATGTTCGCAAAAGCAAAAGCAGGCTTTTCAAGCAACGTACAAGGTATATCAAGCAATTGGTCCTAATTCCACGCACACTTCCGTATCCACCCATCATTGCTCATCTTCCCAAGTTTGGAGAGTCAAAGGTTCCAAATTGTCAACCAATCCATCTCTTATCCCTAAACACACTCCCCTAAACACACTCCATC